>WAAG01064147.1:49665-67445 GCA_013390105.1 Tichodroma muraria | reverse complement strand
AAGAAAAGTTAGCTGCTCCAATAACTGGCTTTTAAAGAAGAAAAAATAAACACCAGCATGTCTTTGTTCCCAAAGACTAATTAGCAAGATTCTATAAGTACCTAGAAGGCAGTTAATCAAGCAGACAATTCTGTACTATAAAATGTGACTGCAGACTCAGGTCTCCCTTGAAACAGTGCTAAGGGGCAGGTACAGGTAGCACCTGTGCCCATTTGTGTCGTGTAAGACAAGAACAAAAACAGATATTGAGCATCCTGTTATCATCTGCCAAAAACAGCCCAACAAATGAGCTGAGGAAAAATGCAAGGCTGGAAGGCTGTGCAAAAAAAAAAAAACAGTGACAGAGATTGTGGGGTTGGCATTTCTGTGAGCTGCAGACCAAAGTCTTCTCTGTCAGGAGCTGAAGATGCCATAGGGAAGTCAGGAGAGAGGATTTTGGGGATAACTCACCAGCAGTGGTGGATGGCAGCTTCCCAGGGCTGGGAAGTGAGATGGAGCTGAACCCCATGGAGGTGGTGATATCTAGTAAAACAGCCCTAGTTTGTTGGAAGAAGGTCTGGTTCCTCCCACCACTGGGATTCACATTGCCCAGTCCTGGCTTAGATAAGATCCTGCCCTGCTCCAGGCGGGGATAATCCAGGGCAGCTCAGCTGGGGACAGCACAACAGAGCTGNACAGCACAACAGAGCTGCTGCCCAGAGAAGGAAGGAGGTTCATCTTCCCTTCCTGGCTGCTGGCACGGTGAAATCTGCTGTCACAGATCCCTGCAGATCCTAATCTGAACCTCTGAACTACCTGGACTTGCAGACACTGACTCTGGGGTCATTCCATAAACACGTCTGCAGAATTTTAGAACAAATTGCTCCTGAGCTGGATGGGATTGATCAATATTCCAACCAGCAGTTCCTGAGCTATGGCAAGGGGAAATGCAGAGGACAGTGGTGGACAGAGACTGGATTTCACTGCTGTCCGGGGCCATCAGTCAGCCTCAATCCCGATCCAGCTCCCCTTGCAGCCACCACAAATTTTCCAATCTGCATAAATGAGATTTGGACCAGAGGCATTGCTGAGTCCTGAAACACAATTTGCACTGAAATACTGAACAAGTCTGATCTGATGAACAGGATTAGTTAGAAAAGAGAAAAATAGTTCATGCATAATATACCAGAAGTTAAAGAGCTAAAATACTACACAGCATCCTCCACTGTCCTTATTTAGGACCACAATCAGATCTCATACACTTTAAATATCAAAGGATATAATTCATCCAGTTAACTCCAGCTTTATTCCTGATATAAGTACAATCAAATGTGCCTATCAGTCTCATTCAGGTAAACATTTCAGCAGGGATTTGGTTGGCAAGGATTTGAATGCCCTTAAAAAGCCCCAAATCTCATAGATGAGGTCCATAGAATATCTGATTACTGATTATTTCTTCCAGCAGCAATGAAAGCACTTCCTCTTCATGACATAACGAGAGCATTCCTTGCAATTTTAAAATACTCCTACATAAACTGAACGCTGGGATTGCCAGTTTCAACCTTTCCAACCAGTGTATTCAACCTTAGGTCTCCAGTAACCCACCGTGCACAGAACCAGTGACTGGCACAGTAACACTGCTTAGGATTGTACTTTGACCAGCGACTGCTCAGCTGGGTTTCACACAGCACATTCCAGAGTGCCAAAGTGCTAATCCTGGAAGGCTCCTAGCAGAGCAGCTACTGGATGCACATCTCACTTCTCTAGCTGCTCAGAGAAAACATTGCAATTTGATTTAATTGCTATGTTGACTTATAACAGTATGTTTATACTGGATGCCTGCCAGCTCACATGTAACAGGTTGGCAAAACGTATTTCCTCAAAACAGCATGAGATGCAATGTAATAAGGAAAGCAATCTTTCAGCAGCCTCCATTCTGGAGTTCATTTCAACTCCTCTGACTTGGAAGCAGTGCCACCAGTGCAGAAGGATTACACCACCCTAATTGATACGATAATCAAGCCTGGAGGCTGCACTTCCCAGGTACAACAGCCACAACTTCAGAAAGGGAATGTAACTGTAGGAAATGAAAACAATTAACAGTTGTTTGTATTATGGGGATTGTTTGGCCTATTTAATATCCCTATCAAAAGATGTATTTTTTGTTGAACAGTCCTAAAAGCAAATCAAAGAGAAAGCTGAAAAACATTACTAATCCTTTGTCACTCTAAGTATGACATCTAAAAGCCAGTGAAAAGCTGTGCTTTGCCAATTGAAACAAAAATTACAGAATCATACTCATTTAAATTGAGAAAGACCCCTAAAGATCACTGAGTCCAATCACTAACACAGCACTACCAAGCCCAACTCCCAACTCAACACCCAGCACACGGTGTTGACCACTAAACCACACCCCCAGGTGTCACAGCCACATCCCTGAGGGTCAGTATTAGCTTTCCTATGACCTTGGCTGCTTGATCTCAGCCCAGTTAACAGCACCTGCGGCTTTGAGTCACGAGACAGCTACAGGAACATTACAGAAACTGAAAGGTGGGTGTGCTTGTTTCAGTCCTGTAGAGGAACAGTTTGCCCCAGACTGTGACTACCAGCCAGTTTTGTGGCTGGCACTGGGATGGGTCAGGGCTTTGAAGGCTGCAGGAACATGGAGGTGCTCCCATGGGCAGCATTATTTCCACAGCAAGTTTCAGGAGGGACAGTGAGAGCCAAAGTTACAAATGACACGGTCAGCAGTGTTTGAACAGTTAATGAATGCCCATGATTCAACGGGACTGGATTTCACAACCCCAAAATCCTCTTCTGGCCTGGTATCCCCCTGATACTAATTGGCTCTACTTTATTAACGACTTTAACTGCAAACTTCATCTACTGGAAGAAATAGTCATGTGGCTCTTTCTAATCCTGTACCATGACTTGTAAAATCAGAAGAAGAGAAAGATGTTAAAAATATCAAGTGAAATCCAAAGTTAGAACAGAACTGGCTTTTATCTGTTCAGTCAAAACTGAGTTCACTAGATACAGCAGTATTTCTTTGAATGGAACAAATAAGCCTCAAAGATTTTATAATGAATACCCCTTGCATACGTTTGTACAATGCAGTCTATAAAAATGGGAGAGATGTCGTTCCCAAAAACAGACCACAGGACACTTTTCTCACAACTCCAATAACAGGGTATAATTTTCTATCTGATCCTATTTGGCTTTTCCATAAGGAACTGTAAAAACCTCTCTCAAAATCCTGGCACCAGTGTGTGCAATAGGAATCCTAATGTTGGCTATGCTGGAGCAGAATTTCCCTCTTCTAGAATAAAGCCTTGGGAGGAAAAAATAGCGTGTTGGTTTTGTGGCTGAGCCAGCTATTTAACTCCACGAGCCAGCAGAAACAAAGGGAAACCAAATAAAACTACAAAGCTAGAAATGCTCCTTTTGGACAAATGAGCCAAAACTCTTTTGACATTTATGGCTCTACTCATCCCTACCTGATAAGTCATACAGAAAGCTGCAACTGCAGATATCAGCAATCACATAAATAAATTTTATTATGTTGTATGTACAATACTAGTACAGTTAGATACACTAATCATGGGAGGAGGGGAAGTTGCTATTTTTTTCCTGTCCCATATGGTAATAATTTTGTATGATTGAACTGTTATGAGCTAATGTAAAATACACATTAACTGGAAGATACATTGCAAATACATTAAATCTTCCCTGGAGTTTTAGCAAATACGTGCTTTTTCTATCATGCATTTGGAATTAGTAAAGGAATCTACACTGGGCTGTAGGATTTATAAACAGATTTGGCTTCCTCTGCAATACTTTATGGGCAATTATTTCAGAAATGAAGAAGCAGAGCCATAGATAAATAAAATAATTGCAGCTGATCAGGCTTTATTTACTGCCATCACATTTCCCTGACTGCCACACTTCTCTCATTTGCTCCACTAGCTGGAATCAATGGCCAGATGAAGACCTGTCAGTTAATGTCAAACACAGAGCACAAAAGATGCCAAAGGCAGATTCTCGTTTCCCCATTTCCAAATTCTGCCTGGGCTTTTCCGGAGCTGGCTTGCTCCACGGATAAACTCAGTGTGGAATTGGGAGGCTGGGAAAGGGCAGAGCCAGTCAGATGAGTTCTGCAGTGTGTTCAGCAGTTTTCCAGGGAGCAGATTTTGCTGTGGCTGCCCTGTAGAAGTCGCTGCCAAAGGTCTGGAGATCTCCCCTCCCATGAGCAGACGCCCAGCTGTGTCAGGGAAGGGCTGGCATGGTCTCTGCTATCTGCTGCAATCCCACTCAAACAGGTATTAATTCAGTTTGGAAGAGGCTGAGTACAGCTATGTGTGGCAAAAACTGCTTTCCAGGCAATTCCAGTGAATCAAATCCAAGCAGAGCCTGGGACTGGCCTCATGTCTACATAATACCCTCTATGTACCACACACCATTCAGCTTTCAGTATTTGAGATCTCAGACAGGATGGGAAACTCTGGATTATCAATACTCCTTGGATCAGGCTTGAAACCCTACACTCAGCCCTACCTTATAGTCATGTTACCTGGGGTTCACGAAGGAGGTTGCTTGTCTGAAAAGGCTTATCAAGCCATGAGGAAAAAAAAAAAGTGTAATTTCTGCTGCTTTGAAAAGCCATGGAGCTGATATCACAGAAACAAGTGAAACATGTTGGATGTACCAGGTGGAGACAACCTGACCATTCACCAACGGCTTCCTTCAATGAGCTCATCTCAGAATTAGCCACCAGGACAACATTTTATGGCTCTCAAATTAAACAATTTACAAAAAAATTGTCTGCCAGCCCTGATGAGCAGAAATGTCTCTGAGCTACCTACAGCCTCCTGTCCTGGGAAGGAACATGCAGCTTTGTGAGGTCTGGATAAAAAGGGTACCCTACAGAAAAGGGGAAGCACAAGAAACATCATGGAAGCTGTCGAGGGCCTTCAGAATATCCTACAAGAGTAAGTCTCACAGATTTATAGCCTGTTTTTAATTTTTATTTCTTTTATTTCATTCTAGGCTGCTTATTTCTGTATAAAGAAATGATGCTGCAAACCTCTCCAAGAACTTCATCAACCACAGTCCATAAGGTGGAGAAAGAGGCCACTGGGACCAGATGCCAAAGGAGTTAGGAAGATTTATGCTAGCTGAGCATCTGGCTCCCTGTTCCCTGTTATCAGAGTGAAGACAAATGCTTGCAAACACCCTCATTCCAAATCACTGTGTTCAGCCACACTCAGCACAACTGCAGCAGTACTGCTCCTGGAAGGTGTGCTGCCTGAAAAAGCAGCTGCTGAATGCTTCTTCCAGGGGCTTATGCAGTGCAAAGAGTAGTGAGGAAAGAGGGTGTTGCTGCCCCTCAAATCAAGCCAAGGGAATGATAAAGACATCATCATTTTCTGTTATTGTTCTAGTGTGTGGTAGTAATTGCTTCTACACAGAAACGTGGCTACACCTCTATTGTCATTCCTCACCTTGCTGAGGCTGTGCATCGTACAGCATTTTGATTTGACCTCATCAGCATTCCCAGAATTACAATGTCATACCAATGATAAAAGGCTGAGATTATCTGCATCTGAGGAAATGCAGAAGGAGCATATCACACACACTGTGAAAAGCCAACAGCGCAACACGACTCTGCCAAATGCTCAAAGGCAGCCTGAATCCCCTGGCTCTTGATTTTGCATGTGGGACAAGACACGGTTAGGAATTGTGCCTATATGCATCAAACCTGCAGATAAAGGGGATGGGCTCATGCACTGGGGATCTAAACCCTCAGGGAGAGTGCAGGGAGAGGAAGGGCAGGTGCTGGAGTAGATGCTCTCTGGTACCACCTTCCCTCTGAGCTGCCAGTATTGTCTGTGCTTCCTCCAACCTCTCCCAGGCAGCCAGTGATCCACTAGAAACAAGGAGAAATTTGTGTGCAATTTGGGAAATGACACAGAGGTATTTGGCCTTTGCACAAATGCCTTGTGCTCTCTGGAATTTCATAGGATTTTCTTGTGATTCCCAGGATAGAGGCACATAGGGAGGGTTCCTGCTCAAATACGGGTCTGAAAGAAGGTCAGACCAATTTTTTGACCCTTCTGGCAGTCAAATAAATTCAAGTCAAATCTGTACTTGTCTGAAGTCAATCTACAACAAAATCTGTTGTGGAACAGGGAACCTCTCAGTCTCCAACCAGCAGCTTCCCCCCTGAGCTGTGCTCCCCACTACAGCTCTAACACAGCGCCAACACATATTCCAAACCAACCCTTCTCAGCTACTTTAGTCTTCTGTGGACCATCTTAGAGGAAATTTACTGAACTTCCCTACAGTGGGAACAAAATAAGGAAATGAATTTATGATTTCAGTGGTACCCTTGACACAGATGCTGAATAGCTCCATTAAACATTTTGCAGCCCCGAGTGTCTTTGCTAAACTCTCTATAATGAGCACAGAGTCATTTTTCTTCTTACAACACAAACATACAAGTCAGGATTCAGGAGCCTGTTTTATATCTGAATAACTTCTCTCATCTCAATGAGATCCAGGCAGGCACAAATCAAGGCTGCATAATCCTAATCCTTCCCTTTCTCTCCAGAGTCATTACCTTGCAGTACCACTCTTGGATAAACCCATTTTCACAGACTCAGCATAGACCCAACCAAATGACTTATACAACTCTTTAATACAAAAAACAATACATCAACTGATTAAATTCTAATTTATCAAACAAATACTCTTCATCTCTTCCCAAAGCTGTTCTGAATCATTTCTCTTGTCTGGCCATGTTCCAGAGGAGCACTGACACTAGATAAAGCTCAGACCTGTGGAATAAGTTTACATAAGATAGAAATGCTGAAAACATCCTGTATTTATGATGGGAGATTTCACAGAGATCAGAGTGAATGACATTCCTGAGAAGACTGTAAAGCCTCTGAAGCCTTCTCAGCATCTCTTCCAAAGACCAGTCTAGCAGGACAAGGGATCAACAGACCCTGAAGCTCCAGGCTAAGCAGCAAGGCTCAGGAACCAGACACACTAACCTTGTGTTAACCTTTGTGTCTAACCTACAGCAAACTTTCAACAGCTTAGGAAATGACTACTCCACCATAATTCCACTTTAAATCACAGACTTTTTTTACTTACTTCATTGGTTTAAACAATGCTTGTCCATAGTTCTGGAATGTCATGATCAGCTTCAGCTGGGTGCCTCCTGATTTCATTGCTGTGGGGGAAAAACACAAAACAGCTTTAAAATGAGGCATGTGGATGTACTTACACTCAGTTTCCTTGAACCCAAATCAAATCTGTTTTTCTCTGTATCAGTTCAGCACTGTGGTATCAGAGCATCAAGCAGGGTGATCCCAACTGGACAAGAGATTATTCAGCAGAGAACAGGGAAGGACTTGGAGCTGCTGAGCAGGACTAAAGATGGATTGTATTTTCTGACACTTCTTTGCCTTTTTCTGGCCACCACAGAATGAACTCCATAAGCACCCCAGATGAACACCACCTATAGGAGCAGACCATTGGAGTCTTGTTTTCTCCATCTCTTATTGCTCTTGGAGTCCCTTTTAACAAGGGACTCACACGGGGAAAGGAGATGGGGGTGTTTTCACAGACAGCTGTAGCTGGGATGTACAGCCCAGTGCACGGCAGACAGCTCCTTAATTAAAAGTGTGAGCAGATACTATAGCAATCTCTGATCTCTGCTGTGATTTTAATAACTGTTTCTGAGCAGTAGAGATATGTAAATTCACCTTCTCTGTGCACAATGGATATGTATCCAAGCCCAGCCATTCACTTCCAGGGATCCCAAGGTGGTTCACCCATGAGAGCAGAGCTGTGCAGAGCAGCCTGGCCTGGCTGGGAGGGCAGAAGAGGACAGTGAAGGTGACAAGAACAGTGGCTTTGATAATGTCCCAGCTGGGAGCTAATGGGAATTTAAGACTGATGCTCATTCGTACCATTCTGAAAAACTCGGACAATGTCACAGTAACAGCCAGATTACAGTGGGTTTAAAATAAGGATTTTTTAAAATATATATAAGAACTTGTAAAAATGCATTTTACTTGATGATAAGGCTGCTAAAAAAGATGAACATATACTTCAGAAAAGAGCTGCTTTTCTGCTGCCTCAGTCAGAAGCATCCTAATAAATGAAATGACCTATAGTCTGACTCCTAAATGCACCTCTGTGTTGGGTAGGCAGGCCATGGCCAACAGGGCTGTGTGGATGAATCAGTCTTTTAAAGATGCTTTCTAGGAATCATCAGATAATCAATCCCTTTCTTTGCAGTTCTGACAAAAGCCATGTCAACTGGGAAACTACATAAATAGCTTCTTTTCAAGTTATTCTAACTTGAAAATAACTTTTCAAGTTATTTCTTTTCTTCTAGTCAAGTTATCTTGCTCTGTAAATTCTGTCTGAGAGTTGCCCTTGTTCCACCTATACAGCTTATACATGTTTTTTCTCTAACCAATGCCATTAGCTGCACATCCTTTTAATTACTCATCTCTGTGCCTTATCACTGATAGGTCATCAGCTCTCTTTCAGCACTTGTAACCTGTATTTTTGCAACAAAATGCTATGCAAATCGCATTTCTCCTAGAATAAAATCCCTCCTGCCCTGATGTTTTGCTGATCCCAGCCTTCTCTTGCCTTTCCACTTTATCCCAAAGGAACAAATAAATAATTAGAAATTAAAGGGCATTAAGCAATTTGCACTGACCAGGTAAAGCAGAAGCAGAGGGCTTTCTGGATTAAACTCCCTCCCCTGAGCAGGACAGGTCAGTTGATCTGCACCTGAGGGCAGGAGGAGCACAAGGCTTTTTCATGCCCAGCTCAGAGCCTGAGGAGGGTGAGAAGCAGAAACCTGCCAGTCCAAACCCCACCTGTGGTGCCCTGGGACCACCCGTGCCCTCTGGAAGCAGCCCTGGTTAGTCTGGGCAGCGGGAGCTGCCCTTGCCCCACGTCCACAGGGACACAGGGCCAGGCACAGGGCAGTCCCCACCACCTTCCCTGCCCACCACTAGCCACCACCACAGGCCTAGCATTTCAAAGAAACACGGAATCACAGAGCGGTCTGGGTTGAAAGGGACCTTAAAGATCCACTAATCTAACCCCCCTGCCATCACAGAAACGCAAAGAAGAAAAAATGGAAGTTTTTCAGCACACCCTTCTCTAAGCACAGAGTTTCAGATACTAAAAGGACTGGTTTCTCAGCTAAGTGAAGCCACCCGACAGATAATGATTTTGTTAGCAGCCAAACTCAACAGCAAGGATGTCATCACCATGCAGAGAAATGTATGAAGAAGATTAACAATTCAGAATAATTCTTCCATGAGACACAAAAGCCTGGTTTCCTGTCAGAAGGAACTGAGCTGAAGTAAGACAAACGCATCTCCCTTGTCTTTTTAGATCCATCTTATTGTATTGCCTTAATTGGTTGCACCAGTAGCCTCATCCCAACACAAGTTTTGCTGGCACAATTTGTCCCTTCACTGCTGCTGGAACAAACTTTGGAACTCTTAAAACCAGAGGGGGACACTGGTGGGAATTGTGTCCCATTGTGCTTTATTGCAGGGCATGGCAGAACTCACTTGGATCATGGAAAAACCATGATCCAGTCATGGTATCAACCCAATGCCAGAGCTCCACCTTGGCTATTCCCACTTTGTCTGCTCTTCCAGTGCCAGAGATATGCTGGCCAGGCTGGGGGTGATGCAAGGCCACCCTCCAAATCCAGGCTGGTTAGAGCCCAACACTGTAATCCCTGCAGAGAGGGAAACACCTAAGCTTGGACTGTTCTTTTGAGCTTGACAAGACCCTTGCTGTACCTGCAAACCAAACAGCCTTGGAGCAGTCCAGGGTGCCCAAATTTTGGGGGT
This sequence comes from Tichodroma muraria, assembly GCA_013390105.1. NCBI lineage: Eukaryota > Metazoa > Chordata > Aves > Passeriformes > Sittidae > Tichodroma > Tichodroma muraria. The sequence continues at coordinate 57,564 of WAAG01064147.1, read as the reverse complement.
GGCAATGCCAGAGAAGAGCAGATCTCACTGCTAGGAGATGATCCACTCTAGGTCAGATCACTTCCCCTGTCCTAACTCAGCATCCCATCTGCACACTGGTTCCCCTCTCATTTCATGAGCTGTGCTCCTCCAGGAACTCCCTTTCCTGCTCAGCCTCAGCTAAACATGTCCCTCTGGCCATTGTGGCCTGTCATCTTCCAGGGGCTTGTCCCAAATAAACACTGTTTGCTCATCTGGAGAGATCCTCTTGCCTTCATCTGCTGCCCACAGGCCCATTCCTGAAGAATGTACAACACCCAGGAGCAGCACATCCAATTTTCCAAGGAGCGGACAATGCTGCACCATTGCAATCTGTCACATCTGTGATCAGCAGGTTCAGGGATTTTTACAAAAGCCTTGCAACACAAGGCTGTGACGACTCCAAAGGAACCACTAGTCACACTCTAAATTCCCCTCTTTTTTTTTTTTAAGTATTTTAATATACTGTAACACCACAGGTAACAAACAGCTCTGTAAAGGCTTTATAAACCTGCTAGCTCACAGCAGGTACTTCAAATCAAGTCTCACACAGCTCCTGGATGTACTGGCACACTGCTAAAAACAAATCCCAGTGCCATCATTACATTTCATCTTCAGGCAATTCAAAGCCTCTCTTTCCCCTCCAAAGTAGAAGGAAATGGAAAGCAGCATTAACCTTTCCTGTTAACCCAGTGTAAGGGCTCTAGGGTGTGATCAGAAATCTTCCTAACTTCAGGAGGCTTTGCAAAAAATTCCCTGAGATATCTTTTTGCTTGAATGTTTGGGATTAGAGTCTTGTCCAAAGATTAGTGAAATTGGTGGAAATCCTTCTGTTTTCTCCGACAGACTTTGGATCAAGCCTGCAAAAATCCCCACCCCATTTACATCCCTGAGCCTGCTGTCCTGGACACCTGCCATGTCTGCTACTTCCCCACCTTGTCACCTCACCAACACAAGTCCTGGATTCCCTCCCTGAGCCACAGACCCCATCCAAGACAACAGATGTCTCAGCTATCCTCCCTCAGTCATCCTTCCAAGCTGTATGCTATAGGGTTCCTGGCTACTGTCAGCTACTGACAGTGCTGCCCACAGGGATTTGACCCAAAGGGATTTGGAATTCCAGCTGGTCTGGCTTTCCAGCTCCTCTGTTTTGCTCCATGATAGCCCTGATCCTACCAGCCTGTCTAAACCATACGATTTTCTCAGGGAGAGAGAGAGTCCCAACAGGATCTCGGAACTTCATCTGATTCTTTTGGTCAGCATCCAACAAACATTTTAAAATGTATTTAATTATGCAGTGCTAATTCCTGAGAAGTGAGACACAGTCACAGCATATTACTGGGATGCAGTAATATCTGAAACAGAGGATGCTCAGATCCATTTTGGATTCCTATTTATAGACCAAGCTTAAATCTAACATAAATATGTTGATTGGCTTTAACAAGTAATGCTCTGCCCCCAGGCTGGAGACATGGCCCTGTACAAGCTGTAAAGGATATATTTAAAAATAAATTCAAGCCCTCATCATCTCTTAGTTTGTCCTTGTTCAGCCAATTCTGCTAACTTGTTTTTAAAGGACTTTTGGTTTAGTCAAGAAAGTAAAAGATTTCTGCAGGGGGAGAGATCTGTGAAATTATTCTAAGGTTTTACTGTACATTTTAAGTCCCCTCCTTTCATCTGGACTTGTACATTAAATCAATCTGTTGACTCTTGGCAGATTCACTGTTTCCTCACACAGAAAATCAAAGATGCTACATTTCATTGTTTTTCACAAGTTCTCAAAAGCACTTCCTTTCCTTTGGATGAAATTTTCACTATTTTCTTTAGAGCCAGAATTTATGTTCAATATTTAGCATCCTGTCTTTCCCTTTTCTGTTTTCTTTCCCTGCCTTGAAGCAGAGTCCACCTCAGTTAATTGCAGCTTTTATTCCCAGCGTGAGTAATCTCATACACTTGCTTTCTAATTACTGCCTGTACAAACTGAAGGCATCACAGATTCACAAACTACCTCAGTTAGGAAATGTTTCCAAACCTTTACAACCAGAGAACTTAAAGAATCAAAAAACAAGTCCCAGCTATTCAGAGGAATTACAAAGTCTGTTCTGCTTACAGGGAATCTCCTCTGGACAGCAAGACCAAGCCCCACAGTGCCCCTTCAATGCACCACGCCAGAGCTGGTGTTAAACTGCTGATAGTGCTACCACAATTATGCACAGACATCTTGTAAATATGCAAGAAAATAGCTAACTGTGGTTATTTATGCATGCAATAAGCAGCTATGAAAGGCAAAGGAAATGTGCAATTGCCTGTGCATGTGCTTCTGAAAACCAGGCTTCAGTGCTCAGTGGAAAAACAATTCTCTCTAGGCTCCTATTTATGGCAAGAGGAAATTTTCAGTGAATTAAATCAAATTAGGAGATATGCCTTTATGCTGAACAGAATGAATAAGAAATATGTATATGTATATATAGATGCAGGGCACAGAAACATCCTCAGCCCAAGCCTGGGTAACCCTGTCCTTTTCCAGGCCAGCTCTAGATGTCACTGTGGGAGCTGGATGGGATGCTCCTTCCCATCCATGGATTTATTCCATTTAAACTTTAACATCAAGAAAATGTCACCTTGGTGCTCCCTGCTCTTGGGAATTGCTTCTGTCACCGTTTTCATTTTAAAATACCACTGCACATTACAGAGGTGTGTGAGTGGCTCTAGTGGTTCTGGTGGGGGATCAGTCTGGTCCCCACTCTCACCCATAAATAATGCAGGGTGAGCAGAGAAATCACAGTGTGGCCAAGAAGGCTGCTTTGCTGCAGCTTGGATCTAATTACTGTAGGTACCAGACAAATCATCTAATTCTATTAGAGCCAAAGTAAATCTGAACACTGGGAAGAAACTGGATAAAGCCATATCCTATTTCATCTAATGCATGTAACCCTGTATATTTAATTGTCCTGCTTGCTAAAAGAGGCCTGAAGACCAAGCATTATCAAGGTTTCAATTTATTTTATACTCCTAACCTGACATCTTTCCAGCTGTCTTAAAAAAACCAAAAAACAAAAAAACAACCCATCAAAAATTAACCATAAGGAAAAAAAACCAAGGCTATTTAGAAGATAAGCAGGAATATGCAAAGAATGTAACAGCCCTATAAATATCCTTTGGTCAAATATATTACTCTTTATTAATCAGCTTACATGCTTTTGAATCCCTCTGCTGCTCTGCAGTAAAGCTGAAAACTGGCAGGAATTATTTTAAAACATGTATTTTCAAACATCCAAAGAATTTGCAACATAATATATGAGAAGTTGCATTGTGCAAAAAATAATTTTAAGAAGTATATTAGCAATATGCTCTTTCTTTCCTTTGCAAGCTGACAAAGTTCCTGAATCCCCACAGGGTCAGGCAGTGAGGGCTAACACCAAAATTCAGATCCTGGCATCTCTACATTGGCAAAAGTCCCCTTCCATTTCCATATACTTGATTTTAGACTAGGATTTTTGTGTAGGGATCATTCCCTGTCAGTTCCCATAGCGGCCAACAACAATACCAAATACACCTCATGGTTTAATTTATGGAAATTATCCTGATTCATGGCTAGAAACCACAGCTCTGTGTTTTTGTTAGAGGCATAAGAGGCCCTACCATGCTCTTAAGAGCCTTGTTCAAACATTAACAGAGACAATCCCAAAGGGAATCACTAATAGCAACCATAAATCCTCCTCTGTGGTCCCATGGCTCTTTCCCCTCCTTGATCTGAAAGCTCTATCAAAATCAGAATTAATGGAAACCCCATGATACATCTGTATGACACATTAGGTGAAATCATGGCCCCAGGGAAGTAAGTGGTAAAAACTTCCACTTACGTCACCAAGGTCAGGATTTCACTCCTATTTTTTATAATAATTTCTTACTGCTAGGCCAACTGAAGCAGAGAGAGGTGAAACCACATGCCCAGAAGCACAAGTGAACACCGAGCCCAGAAGATGAAGAGTGAGCACTAAACTACTATTTCTTGCTCGTACCTCTCTTTTTCTCCCACCAGCTTCTATGCCCCTAATCCACCTCAGCCATCCCCCTGCTCTGCAGAAGGGACAGACTTCATGGCTCAAGCTCTGCTGAGTTTGCTGCATACACTGCACTCTCTCCTCCTGCACAGACAATGTAGCTGAGCTCTGGAGTGCTGGGGAGGTGAGTCAAGATCAGTACTCAGGAGCCACGTGGTACAAACTGCTATAGCCACTGCTCTTTGTGCAAACCTCAAGAGATGGGCCAGGGCATCACCTCTGCCCCTCTGGGGACAGCCTGGCCACTGCCTGGGCACTGCTGCTCTCTGCAGGGACAGGGATGGGCACAGACTGCATCTGTCCCTCCTCAGAGGATGTGCCCAAGGAGCAATGCTCACACACGTGTTACAAAGTGCTGCCTCAATCCCCATATGCACATGCCACCAATATTCCAAAAATTGGTGGGTATTGAGGGGTGAGGTCAGGAAGGGTGAGGGCTGTGTCCGGGAGAAAATCACCCAGGCTGTGTCCATCCAGTGCCCTCGTCACCCTCCAGTGCAGACCAGAGGAGCATGGGCAGTCTGCTGCTACCTGCAGTGTCACCTCTGAGCTGAGGAAGGGAAAACACATGGCTTAATGGGCTAACATGACCCCCTTGATGAACCACCCCGATCCAGACTTTTGGTGACAGAAAACCCATCACAGGTTAATAAACAAGCCCATGTTTGCCATCTTTCCTGAGCTGCAAGTCCACTAGACCCTTAAATCCAACATGTGGGATGGCACCTGGCTACCACAAACTGCTTTATTCAAAGTGCTGCTCCAGCACAGCAGTGCACTGAGCACAGCCAACGCACAGCAAGATTCACTGAGCTGAAGGTCTCCTGTGGCATCCCGCATTTTACACCTACTCCATCCCAACCAGCTAAATCAGCCCACTCCTGATGACCAAGGATCTCCTTTATTCCTGCTCAGCAGCCACCGTGATTCACAAAATGGAAAATGTAAAAACCTTAGGGCCGCTTGAGCTATTCTTGCCCAGGCCATTTCCTGCTGAAGCCAGGGGAATTTTTGCCTTGCAGGGTTAAAGACCTGCTGACCTCATCCCACAGTGCCAACACACCATCAGCACTTTCACAGAGCTCCTGCTATTTCATCCCTCTCAAAGGGACTTTGCAACTTTGTGGTCAGCACAAGCAACTCCATTTTCTGCCTGGTGAATGGAAACAACTGCCTGTGCTGCAGCTCCCTACCTCTGGAAACCACAGGGTGTGCACTTGTTTAGTATCCCAGGGCTTTCATCTAAGGTTGTGACATTTCTTTCCCTGTGCAGCTACACAGCTAAATTCAAGAAGACACACGCTGCCATTAAACAACCCTGGAGAAAAGCCCCCAAACGATGTCACCTTGTTTAACCAGAGCCAAAGGCTGACATGGGCACATCCCTGTTGTGGATTTACAGGCAGTGTAAACAGAGCTGAGCTCTGCTCAGCAGGAGGCTGGCTTGCCTGGAGCTCCCTGCCGTGCCTGGGGAAGCTGCAGCTCCTGCAGCCGCAGAGCCCACGGTGCCGGATGCTCCCGCAGCCACCGCAGCAGGGCTGCGGGGCAGCCTCTCCTTCCTTGGCAAGGCAGGCGCTGCCAGGCACAGCCTTTTGAGTAATAATCACCCAGTAATACAAATCCAGTGCGTGTGAGATGCTGTCTGCTTTCTGCCACCCCTTTTGTTTTTTGTCAGCGTATTCATTTTAAATAACTGAACAGGGCACTTTCAGCCTGATTGTGACTAAAGGATTTCTGACACGAATGGGGTTTGCCTTGCTGGCAGACTTAGCAATTATTCAGGTAATACAGAGCTGGCAATATCTCTTTATGTTTATCAGGGAAAATGAGCAGGGAAGTCGGAAAGCAAAGTTGCAGGGATGCTGGAGAGAAGCCATGCAAAATATTAATATTCAAACAGCAGTGAGATCCTGAGCAAAGAGCAAATAATGATAAAAAAGGAACATATATCCAAACATACCAACACTGGTTATCTTTTGGGAGACAAGGTCTTGTAGTAAAGCCTCAATTGCAGGATTATGTCTGGAATACAGCTCGTACCGATTAATGCCAATGTGGAATTTTAACCAGTTTGGGTAGGAGTCTATGGAGGTTTCTCCAGTTGGCAAAAATTCTTCATGATGATCTTCATTTTGCCTACCAACAAAAAAAAATAAAAAAAAAGAACAATACAACAAAAACCCAAAGTTTAGGAGAAAGAAATAATGCTACACTTTTTAACACGTGTCAAGGAACAGGGCTTCAAAATATGACACATTGGAAAGGCAAAGCACTACAGGAGGGAGAGAAGTCCCAGGTTCCTCCCTGCACCAGGGGCCTTCTCCCACCTGGGGCTAATGGGGAGATGGATTCTCACTTCCCCTCATCCTGCCTGATTTAACACCCATGAAAGTCAGGAGCAAAACTCAGAGTGGCATCACTGAGCGCTGGCAGAGGCCCTTGTGTAGCAGAAACACAGAGCTCAAGTTTTACTTCATGTTTAGGTCGCGTTACAGTGCATACAACTTCTACAGGTTGGACTCGAACAACAGCACCATCCTGAACCTTTATTTAACAGGGACGTGGGGCAGGAAACCAAGAGTGCAGCAGAACCTGACCTGTGGTGCCCAATGCCCCCACTCCCTCCTCCTTCTTAAAGAGGGAGAATGAGAGAAACCGCATCACTCTGAACCGGCTGCTAAAGAAGAACTGGCTGGTCTTGCCCCTTTCCAAAGCAGTAGGAACCTACTACAGCAAAGAATTAATTAAAATGCTCACTGCCTTCTGAATTTCACTTTAGTTCTGTGAACTTTGGCAGCAGACACTAAGGAAAATATGTACAACAGGCAGCTGCATTGTGGATATCAATATCAATGCTGATTTCACTCTTCACCTACTGAATAGACTAACCCGTATTTCTGATCCAGAGTTCTCTGTGTTTACAGTCATCTCCAGATGTTCAGGCATTTCTGACTTTTTTTTTTTCCCTTTTTCTTTCAGAGAACACAAAACTTTTCAGGTTATTTCCCTTCACAGACAGTTAGGATTATTAGATAGAAGGGGCCTGGACAATTCACGTGCTCATGGGGCAGAAATCGGAATTATTTATCCTCTCTTTCTAAAGGTTTAGCTCATGCTGGCTGCTCTGCAGCTTGACAGAGCTTTTGCACGGTACAATGCAGCTGTTTAAACATTACAATGTCAGTGTGTTTGGAAGAGGGTGCTGTTGTATTAGACAACCCTTTTGATTTTTCAGTCATTGAATTTCTCGGCATTTCTTAGGAGCCAACAGGGCATACGATTCACAGAGGCAACTGACTGCTTTGAAGGCTGGAGAGCAGCGGAGGTGCAGGGCACTGGGAATTAATTGACGATGAAAAATGTAGCACAGATCAGACCCTGAAAGCGGAAATACCTGCCAGGATGAATGCCTTTGTGCTACTAGACCTTGCTTTTGAGAAAAGTTAATGTATTACTGCCTGGCCTCACTGACAGCCCCTTCACCTCTGGGAGGGAGACTAGGAAGGTGCTGGAGAGGAAGGCTCGCTGTGTGATCACCCTCTTGCTCACACTGTTCTTCTGGCAGCATCTTCCTCGGCTGCAGCTGCAGACGGTGCAGACCGACCCCTTGGCCTCAGCGCTCCAGCCTTCCCGTGCTCCTGTGTTCATTCTGTATTTTAGGGCATTTATTTTCCGAAGGAACACGACCGGGCGAGCCTGTGAACGGCTTCTCTTTTTCCCAGTGACCCCCAAACGCTCCGTTCAACCCTCTTCCACCCAACCACGACACCCTAAAGCCCGCGTTACCCACCGAAGGCAGCGGCCCGGGGGACACGCC
>WAAG01064147.1:4625-49511 GCA_013390105.1 Tichodroma muraria | reverse complement strand
CACCATCAGGATCAGCACCCGGAACTTGCGGACCAGGAGCATTTTCATGGCCGGGGCGGCTGATGAATTACCGGGGGAGGGGGAGGGAGGGGAGGCGGCGGACAGAGCCCGGGCGGGCGCGGGGCTGCCGGGCCCCCCCCGGGGCTCCGGCGTGCTCCTCTCGGGTCGGGAAGCGAGCGATCAAGTCAATAAAGTTACCTCCATAGGCGCCGAGAAATAAACAGGCTAAACCCGATAGGTCCTCATGTCTCAGTATCATCAAGAACTTGGGAGGGGGAGGGAAAAAAAAATTAAAGAGAAAAAAAGAATTTAAAAAAAAAAAGGAGCTCCGGACCGAGCCTTTAAAATCAACAGGAAAACAATGCCAGCGGCATGGTAATATGGAAAGCCATCTGTTCACGATTTCTCCCTCTTTTTATTACAGGGATCATAACAAACAGGGAAAACTGGCTCTTGGAGAGAAACCGGCATCAGACACAGGCGCTGATTAAATAAAATTAAAAAAATATATGGGGAAGAGGAGGGGGGAAAGAAAAATATTAAGAAGACCTGTGCGGAAAGGCGACAGAAGAAAAAAAATCATCCATAATATTTGGCTGTGCTGGAAGCGCTGACTCCCTTCCCTTGGATTTGAGCAGTGATGCAGCAGAAGTGCTCCCCGCTCGTTCTTGCTCCTTCTCTTCTCTCAGACTCTTTAAGAACATTGGCTGGAAAATCATTTTCTTAGAGTGGTTCCAGTTTCTTCATCCATCGCGTCCAATGCTTGGGAGAGATTATTATGTTCAACTGAAATCGAGTCTGGGTGGCTGCTGTATCCGAGCTGGGCTTGTGCTTTGGCTTGGGTTGGTTTTTTTTGGCTGCAAAACTGTCTGATGGCACAACTGCAACATAAAGGTTAAATATGGCACAGGAAAAAAAAAAAAAAAAAAAAGAGAGGGGAGAAGGAAGGATTAGAGGAAAGAAACTAATATAAATCAGTAGAGGCTCTTTTTAGCGAAGAGGTCTTTGATCTCTGCTGGGTCTTACAGATCTTTCTTATAAAGAGAGAGAGAGAGAAGGGCAGAGAGAAGGGGGGAGAGAAGGGAAAAGCAGGGAGAGATACTTGGCAGGTGCAGAGTGAAAACCTCTTTCAGCCACACTGAATTCGGGAGACTGGTTGGACTAGTAGCTCTGCAGCTCCAGCTTTCAGTGGGTGTGTTAAATATTATGAGCGAGCCATGATTCCTGCCTTCCTCACGTCATAGTTAGGAGATTGGCTAAATAAACGCTACAGTGATAGTAACAGGAAAACCTCAACCAAAAGAGGGTTTTTTTCCCTCCTCTCCTCCCTCCTTCCCACCCCCCCTTTTCATTCTACTGCAGCTCCAAATGGGGCAAGGAGAGGGCGTCTGTTCCACAAAGGTTTAGGAAAAAAAAAAAATGTAAAGGGGGAGAAAGAAGAAGCGGTAGAGGAGAGAGGCATCTGCACTAAGAGCACTGCGAAGCAGCAGCGCGGTGTGTGCCCGGGCTGGGATCGGCGATTGAGCTCCATCACTGCCAGGGCTCGCAAGTGTCGCATTGCCCGCTGCCCTCGCCCCCGGCCCGGCAAGGTCAGCCCGGGCAGCCGCGGGCTCCGATTCCCCCGGGAACAGCCTTTCTGTCTAATCCGAGATCCCGCAGGCTGTGATGACCCGGGAGCTGCTGCCCTGCCTCCCGCTGCCTTCCCCGCGCAGGTGGCTCCGTGTCTGGCTGGCCCAGTGGGCTAATGGAAGCGGTGGCCTTGGGGCCAGCCCAGCCCGGAGAGTGCTGCTGGCAGTTGTCTAAGAGCGAGGCACTCTGGAGGAAGGAACGAGCTGTTCCTGGTTCTCCAGGTGATCAGGCAGGATCAGGCAGGAACTCAGATTTCTATCTTTGGGCAGTTTCCCTGGATTCTGTGGTCCATAGCAGGGCTCCAAGAGTTGTTGAGTTGGGCTGTAGGAGGACTGAGAAAGATTAAAGTGCTTGCTCTAACCCACCACCACCTTTCCACAGAATCATCTCAATGCTGAATGTGGCAGTCCATTTTTTCTTGCATTAAACCACATTAAAGTATTTCTTTTCCTCAAAAAGTCTTCCCCCACCCACCAGGCTCCATCCAGCACTTCCCTTACTGGCACTTCTGCAGAGCCCTGTGCCCTGCACTCCTCTGAAGCACATCCCTGCAGTGTTACTGTGTCACCATGTTTTGCACGAGGGAAATCATTGACTTCCCAGCAGGAAAAAAAGACTGATGAACAAACAAAACAAAACAAAAATTTAAAAAAAGACCTAACAGGACCATGATCCCATGGGCTGCTCTGTACTTTTTTGGAGAGACAAAACTTGCTGCTAGGGAGACCTTGTGATCACAGAGTTCAGAGGTACACCTGGATCCTTCAAGTACAGGTGTACTTAGTCACAGAAAAGCATTTCACTACAGAGCCAGAAGCAAGGTATTCTGTCTTTTCCCGCACTTTTTTTTTTTGCAAAGATCAGCTTGGACAAAGGCTGTTTGGACTATTGACTCCATGGCTGATGGAGGAGGGCAGCAGAAGCCAGCGAGGGGTGAGTGCAGTGTACATGGCTCCCCGTGTATCACTTATGTTAAACTCTGCTGTGGTTTTTAAAGGAGTTTTGGGGGAGCTGTTTGTAGCACTTCAAGTGAGGGTAGATAATATGACGCATTATCTCCTTTAGCAAGCCACAGTAACGTTTGAAGGTTGAAAATTTTAGCTACATGGTTTGTTTTTTTCCTTAGTGTTGGCCCTACTGAAACTGAGATCTGTGGTGTTAGATGGGGGTGAAACTGAACGGGTCTGCAGAGAAAGTTGCAAATTACTTAAATGAGTTCTTTAAGTTAAAGTTGTTTGAATTTACAGTAAAAGAACATTGTGTCAAATGCTGTAACTCCATGTGTAAGAGTTACATAATGAAAGGGAGACTGGCTTTGAAATATAATGCAGGCAACTAGATGCAGTTAATTACTTGAGTTTCAAGAGGTGAAAATGACAATATTGTGAATAACTAACTAATTCCTTGAAACTAAGTTTTTGTTTTCATCAGCATGACCTTTAGCGCATATTGGCTACTTAGTTAAGTATGGTTTCACCTAAATCATGTCTGCCTGTAAACTGAATCTCCCTGTCTTCCGTGAGCTGTTTATTCCTTGAGCTTTTTAAACATTTGAGTTTTATCTAAGGATGTGAGATTGGTAGATGTACTGTATTTTCTTCTGTAACTGACCTTTGTGGGCAAGTTTTGCTTGGACCAAAGTGCCCCACAGAGGTGAATAAAAGAGAGCTGTTTCTGCATTTGTTTCTCAGCTTCAGTATCCACAAATGCCTTTAGCCATTGATTGGTCATCTGTGAAATAAGATGCACTGGCCAGGTGGCAAACTCTGGCAGAGAGTGAGCTTGTGGCTTTGCTTTGGACTATGGGAAATGCATAATTCCTTGTTTCCTGAGCCTTTCTTCCTCTGTCCTGAAGGCTGGTAATGATCAGCACTAGCAGTGTTACAGCCCCTCTGTGCCTCTAAGCTGTGCTGGTTGGTGAAGCCAAGGGAATGAAGCCAGAGCTCAGCTGGCTCTTCCCAAACTTTCCCTGTGGGCTCCCCTGGTAGCCCATCACACAGGAGGATACCAGCCTACCTGTTTTCTTATGGACCTTTCCCATGAGCAGGTGCAGGAGTACAGCCCTGCTCTTGTCCTGGAGTCACTGTGCCTTGGGGGTGAGCGCCTCTCACCTCTCTAATCATCTGTTTGGGAACACAAAATTAGTGCCAATTTCACATTTGCATTCCTGCTCGTGACCCTGTGGGGCTAGCAGGGAGCCTGCTGCTCTGGCCATGGAGATGGGAACTGAAGGATCTGCTGGGTTGGGAGGGTGAGGTGGCTTGTGGTCAGGAAGCCATGGATTGGTGATGCCACTGGGAGAAGTCAGGAGCTGGGCTGCAGGTCAGGATAGCCTGGAAATTGAGTGGCAGGTGGAAGGCAGGCTCAGGGACCTGGTCCAAGGTATTCCAAGGCTAGTGCAGCTTCTGGGGACAACCTCATTGCTGGCCCTGGGCAAATGTGAGCTTGGTGCAAGAGAGTTTGTGCTTGTGCTGGGATCTGGGGGTTGTGTGATTCACCCCTCCTAGGGAAGGGTTCCCTTTTTCTGCTTCAAGGAAAGAAATGGGGATTTGTGTCCAGCCAGCTGGATTTCAGCCCTATATCTCTGTCCATGCACTGTGAGGCCCTGGCCCCTTCCCTTTCAGTGCAAGTGCAATGTTTTCATGCAAGATACCTCCTCTGGCTTCAAACGTTTACCTTCAACACTTGATAAAACCCCCAAAATTTTTGGTAACTGCTGATTATTGTTCAAGCAGGCTTTTAAGTACCAAACTTGTGTGCATAGAGCCCCAGGGTCTATGTAATCATGCCCAATTTGGGCAGTTGCTAGTTAAAAGTAGAAAATAGTTGTTTATTATTTAACTTTCCAAGTTAACTTGGTCTTACTAAGGAATATTTAAATATTTCTCCTTAACTAAACTCTACACCTTTATATGGAATTCCAGTATGTGGCAAAGAGCTTTTCATTTCTGCTGTGCTGTGTGTTGGACCAGCATTACCCCAGTAATTACTAGCATTATGTAAACAAGAAAATAATAAGTCCTTAATGGAATATGATGACATCAATAAATCATTGCATACAGCTCATTTCAATAATATAAATGAAATCAAGTCCCTTACATCAACTCTTTATTTTATTTTTGGTCATTGAATTAAAATCTTTCCTCTCTTTTATTGAAGTGCTTGAATGTTATTGGGAATTTCACATTGAATTGCTACAATCACAAGCCAGGATTGCTTTGGATCTAACAGGCTTTTTAATTTGGTATTACAAATTGGCACTCAGCACTTCTTCACATGTTCTACCTTTGCTTTTGTTTAATAATACAATCAAGAATTCATGAGGGGTTACTGTCGTATGTCCTGGCATTTCTCCATTGTTTTGTGCATGAATTAATAGCTTATCTGCTGCTGAAATCTGTGTAGATGTTTATTTTCCTCATTTTTGTCTGCCTGCCTCACTGAGCAGCAACAATGGTCAGTGTACGTGATAGTGTACTCAGGTAAATAAATGAAGCATGGTTTTGGGTGAGTAAACATACCCAGCTATTATTTTCTGTTATAACGGTTTACAGCCTCCTGATGTAAAGCCTGAATGCAGCAGGGCAAGCTGTAAGTCAGGCCTGATTGCACATTTTGAATCAGTGTAATATTTTTATTGTTACTTCTAATGGAAAAATGGATTTCCTTTTCTGAGAGCCTCTGTCTATGATGCTGGAAATCCTGAGGGCATCTCATGCCTTGCCCCTGTGGCCATGCTGCCCACGGACTTCTTCCTGCTCTCCCTCTCCTTCCTCTCTCTGAAGATTCATGTGCTGAACTCATTTATTGGTGCTTTGCCTTATAAACACAGATCACACTGGCACTCTGATGGGTACTGCATATTAACCTCCCACACTGCCAAAATCACTTCTATTGCTGAGGAATACACTTGGTACTGAACAGGAGGTGATTCCATAAGCTTGATTTCACTGTCAGCCTTTTCTGTGTATGAAGAATCAGCAACACATGATTCAAGGGGTGTGCTGATATTTTTTCAATAATGCATACTTTTGTTCTTTTGGCTGCCTTCTGGCCCAGGGTTTTGTTAGGTATTTAGTATTTTTTGAATGAGTCTTGACCAAATCTCCACTCCCAAATCATAGAGGCAGTGTGGTTACCTGCCCCTTCCCATGGTGGCTTCACTAGGGCTGCTGAAAGGGCACTGAGCTGCAAGTGGAGCTACATAGTGCTGAAAGGAGGGGCTGATCCTGTCAGGTCATCAGGGCTGGGCAAAGGGGGGCTCTGTGTGGAAATGCATCACCAGCCTCTACTGATTTCAGAAAGCCAAAGCTTCCAGCTCCAGCCTCTTGCTTTTGAGTGTTCCCGTTCTTTAATTTGGGATACAATATTCTGGATGATCTAAACCCCCAGGGATTTCTTGATCAACCTGTTAAAAGCACTGAGCTGGTTATTCTATTAAGGCAGTGGAACAGGAGGGTTTTTTCTCTGCCTGTTTGTTACTCCTCAGTTGCTGCTGCAGATCAAGGGTTGGCTCCTCAGCTGGTATCAGCTGGCCCTGGTTTCAATGAAATGCCATCTAATTATATCAGCTGAGGATCTGGGCCACAATGCTTAATTCTTCCACTGTTTGGAACAAAGAGCTGCCTGGCAATGCAAGAACAAAATTCTTGTTGTTGCTGGAGTGATGGGGTTGGGCCTGTAGAGGGATCACATTTGCTGGAGGCATTCAAGTGGAGTAGTGATCTTGTATATACCTACATTACAGAGGGACTGAGAAATTACCCTCCTAAGTGGTAGGATGTTTTAAAGAAAATTTGTTGTTAGGAAGTTGTGTTCTTATCTAAAAATTATCCCTGAGACCAAGTCAAAACAATTCATCTTGATGTGCATGACATAAGAGCCTGCACTGCTTGAGTTATCGTAATTTCATCATCTTATAGCAATTAATTCCTCTAAAACTAATTGTGATCAAATAGCCTGTGTTCCTTGTGGACTTTCTGAGTTAGTGCATGAGTCTTTGTAAAGCATAGAAAACATGGCTTGCTAAATTACACATAAAATAATTTTGCAGTTTCAGTGAAATTGAGGAAACTACCTGATTTATGCCTGGAAAAAATGTATGCTAATGTTAAAACAAGGTGTAGCTACACATGCACACAGAAAACTTCTGCCTACTGCAGTGTGCAGTCACACACAGACCCATTTGAGTGCATACAAAACTGTGAACAGCTTAATTGTATACTGAAGGATCTCTTCTGGGAATTCTTTTTCATTTTTTTAGTCTAATTTTGATTTGTATGGATGCTTTGACATCTCAACTTGAGCTTTTTTCCACTTGGACGGCTAATTTTTCAATCAGATCATTAAAAAAAAAAACATACCTGAGACATTAGGAGTAAACCACAAGATATTTTAAGCATGTGACAGCCTGAAATAGAAATTAAAATACTAATAGAAACCTTCATGGGAGAGTCTTACAACTAGGCTGTGAATTACTTTGCCCCTGGGAGACACCAGGATTCTCCCCAACTTGGATGCTCCTTGCCAATGTGATTCTGAGAAGTAGCTTCAGTTCTGTCTCCTTGTCTGATGGGAAGGATACCCTGGAGCATTTTGAATTCTTACAATAAAAGCCACTACAGGAGGGAAGTGGTGGTATTTTAGGTCTTGCTTCTTTGGACAATAATTCATACTTCTGACTTTAACCCCACGAGAAATTCAGAATCATAAAAATATTCTTTAAAGGAAGGTCTGAAACACTGGGACTTGGAGTGAGTCCTTGAGTCATGAAACCCTTTAAACTCAGCAGTGTCAGTTCTTGGCTTGCTGGGAGCTTCCTTTCTGATGAGTTGCCCCTTGCCCTGTGGTTTGGGCCTCTCCTTGCCCCTTCTGCCAGGGCGGCTGCTGGAACCCTGCTGCGGCAGCTGCTCCAGTCCCAGTGTGTGCAGTTCCAGCTACACAGCCCTGAGCTCAGAATTAACCCCTTCTAGCCTGAATTAGGGTGGGCCCAGGGCTGGCTTGGCGTTGATGAAGATGTGGGGAGTCTGCTGTTATTTTGCCAAGGAAGGTGATGATGTCTTGGGGTCTCTCTCCCTCCCTTCCCACCAGCAGGATGGACTTTTCTGGAACTGTTTTGTTGTCACTGATTTCTGCTCTTCTAGTGCTAATTTGATTTTGTTTCCCTAAGGGCTTTTTTTAATGCTGTCTCACTTTCTGGATTGTTCTTTTTGATATGCTGCAATGGTAAATTTTAGTGATTAGATGTGGCTATTTTGCATTTGCTGTTGAATGCTGGAGGTGTGTAGCCCTTGTGGTAACATAGCTGTGCTGTTATGGGGGGGGATGATCTATGAGTTTGGGAATGTGTCAGGGTGCTGGGGGCAAGTTTGTTTTCTGTATCCATTTTTTCTTGTCAGGCCTTGGGCTTCTCCACAGTGTGGGTTCAAAAACACTTGAGACAATTTAGGTGCCTGAGCTGGAGGAATAATTGCCCTAGACTCCCTTGTAAATCAGACCTAATTGCCTTTGGGATTGTCATTTAGTTGAGAAACCAGCATGGTTTTCCACATATAGGTCGGAATAATAAGATTTGATTTATCTGCTCTGTCTCTTCAGAGAGGGGTGCTTTGGGGCAGGGTGTCTTCTGTGTTCTGAGTTTGTACAGAGCCTACAGCAAGTGGCTGGGTCCTCAGATGAAATACAGGTTGGAAGGAGGGTGGGATAATATCCACACACAGCACCTGTAATCCAGTGGTGAAAGGAGTTGCTCACTTACCTTCACTGCTGGAAGATAAAACTCCAGGCAGTTGCCAAGAAATGTGTCAAGGTTATGACTTTCAGGTGGGCTGGAAACACGAATGTCAGACATGCAAAGTGAAAGTGGCTTTGAGTGTAGGCTTTGTCCTTGTTGAGTTCTTTGAAGATTGAGGTAACTTAAAAAGAAGGGGGGAAAAAAAAGGTTTCCATGGAAATTTTTGAAGCCAGAGGAGTGAATATTGGTGTTCGCTTTGTTCTGCATTCTTCACAGCTGATAGAAGTCACAGTGTAAATGGACTTAACTGCTGAGTGACCTTTGACAAAGCCAGATAGGAAGTCTTTGTTGTTGTTGTCAGTGATGGTAATTTCCTTTTTTTTTCAAGGTAAGAAGTCTTTTTCAGTGTGGTGATTCACTAGTTTTAACAGAAACTTTGAGACAGAGACATAATGACAAGATAGTGATTGCAGTGAGTAACAAGGCTCAGTCAATTATTGACCAGCCCATCTCAGCACCTTTGTTTTCCTTGCTGACAAAATATCACAACCTTTATACAAAGAGCTGAGCCGGCAGGAACCCAGCATTGCTCATTCTGGATGTCACTGTGAGAAATGAACGTTTTCTTGTTATACAGTGAATTGAATTCTCTCCTTGCAAAGTTTCTTCCCATTATCTTTTGGATTAGCGCTCTGTACATGGCTGTCTGCTCTGATTTCTGTCCTTTCTCATAGGAAAACATGCAGAAGAGGTAAAAGCCAATGCAATGGCTGTTTTCTGAAATATTTTACGACACCCTAGTCCAGCCAGCTAGAGCAGGGCTAGGATGGCCCAGATCTCACCTGGAACCCTTCAGACATGACTGTCATACACACAGATGCTAATGTGTTGACTCATGTTTCTGAATCCTCTTTCAGAAGGCATATCTGCTATTGGTACTGGAGCTAATCATTTCAAGAGGACATGGGCTTTGTAGTGACAGTGGCTGCAAAGCTCTGCTATGCTCATATTTTGTGGTGAAAAGGTGTGCAGCTCCCTTTTTCTTTTCCAGCTCTTTTCAAATATAGGTTGTGCTCTTCTGACCGGTTAGCCAGGGCGCAGGGATGGGACTTTTCTGTGTGTTTTGCATCGGTGTTACTCCATTCAGCACTGGTGTAGATCTGAGAAAGGGTTCATGCTTGAGATTCCTGAAGGGGTAGTGCCATGGCTCAAAGCTTTTCTCCTTGATGTGACGGGAAGAGCCTTTTTCAGTTGGATCTGATTCCCTCAGCTTGAGGTGAGCCAGCAAAACCTGCCTGGCCTCCACGTTAACTCACCGAAATCAACAAAGTTTGATATTCAATTACTAAACAGATTGTAGTGAGAGGCTGGTGAAGCCCTTGCACATAATTCCATCACTAGGAGCAGAGGTCATGCTCAGCTCGTAGTGAATAACACCATAAATATGAGCAGAATTCCTGCCCAACTCACTAATGACCACCACTTTGCTGGACAAAGCTCTGCAAGACTCAAATCAATGATATTGGAGACCTTCATGTAAGGCCACAGATGTGTTTTGCTTGTTATCCATAGGGTCCACTTTAGAATTCCAGTCTACAAATGGAGTTGAGGTGGGCAAGCCAAGTTCTAGGGGTAATAAAGTGAAAATTAAATTTAGTAGTTATAGTGTACAGTGATGCAATAAGGTTCCTGGCATCTGATTTCTTCTGTCCCACAGATAACAAATAAACCAGCAAGAAAAATAAAAGTTGCATGAAGAGCAAAGTAGCAGCAAATTCAAAAACGCATCAAAGAAAGCCCATTGAAACTGGCAGAGTTTACAAAAAAGCTTTTGAAAAAAACCCAAAAGTTAAAAGGATAAAGATCAAAGGAAGAGCAAAAGGAAATAGGGACAAATAAAGAACAAAATTATGAAGCAAAAGAGCAAAATATCTTATGCAGAGGGACTGAAAATGAAGGACACAGAAAAACAATGAAACAAAGGAATAACAAATGGTGAGGTGCAGCTTTGAGTATCATTTGCGTAGGTGTTCGTAGTGCAATACGAACACTTCCTTTATAATTTCGATTTTCTTCTCTTTTATTGTTTCTCAACCCAGAAAAGATAATTATAAGTTCCTTCTAATAATAATTACAGGTAGGCTGTGCCTTCTGCCTCTAGGATCTCACAGAAATAGCGCTCTGGGTAGCCAAGACCTGCTTGGATGCTTTGCTGCGTACCCCTGGCAGAAGTGGGTGGGGGTTGCAGATGGCAAAGGGCAGAGCACTGCAAAGTGCTGGAGTTTGGGCAGGACTTGGGGGTGTTCCTGACAGTTGGGTGCAGGCTTGTGGAGGATGGGGAGGAGTCTTTGATGGAGGGCTGACAACGTGTGACTGGTCCCATCTGCTGCCTGTGCAGTGGTGCACGGGAACATGAAGTACTTCTGCAGTCCACAGGGTGCTCTGTGCACTAAGGAAGATGCCATTTTCCAGAGTCTTGTGTTAGATGGAAACTCAGTGTGGAGATCAGCATATAAATTAGTGTCAAAAGGTCCCCATGTGCCCCCCTGCACTGGTGCTCAGGGCATAGCAGCCCCGGGTAAGGGCTGAAGCTGCTCTGGGGGTGTAGCAGATGTCCAAGCACACTGCAGGGTGATCCCATTACAGAGGCATCACAAAAGTCACAGAGCTTAATCACTCTATTTTCCACCTGTTTGGTATTACAAACCCTTGGCAAAATGGTAGTGAAGTGGCCGCTGTATCTCCTGGGTCCAAACCATTTCCCTTGTAAGGGAACCTCCCCCTCCACACTTGATCTGGCATTTTGGTTTATTCTCAGTAGGGAGACATTGATATTGCTGCAAAACAGTTCAGAGTTCAGTTTTATTTGCACTAAAATACAAATAGTCTGTGGTGAATTGACCCTAAATGGACACCAGGTACCCACCAAAACTGCTCTATCGCTCCCATCCTCAGCTGGACAGGGGAGGCAAAATATAACAAGAAGCTTGAGGGTTGAGATAAGGGCAGGGAGAGATTAATAAACAATTACTGTTACAGGCAAAGTAGTTTCAACTTGAGTAAACAAGCTTAAATTTTTTGCCAGTCAAATCAGAGGAGAATAATGAGAAATGAAATCAAATATTAAAAATGCCTTCTTTTGGTTCCTTTCTTCCCAGGCCCAACTTCACTTGTGTTTTTTCTACTTGCTGCCCCAAAGTGGCACAGGGGGACAGGGAATGGGTCCTTCCCCACAGACTGCAGGGAAGTCTCTGCTCTGGCATTTGGAGCACCCCTTACCCCTTCCTCACCGACCTGGGTTCTGCAGGGTTGTTGCTCTTGCATAGCCTCTTCTCTCCTGGCTGCAGTTGTGAAGTTTAGTGGGGTTATTCCCCTTCTCAAACAGGTATCCCAGAGATACTCTGCTGCTGATGGGCTCAGTGGCAGGTCTCCCTTGGAGCTGGCTGGCATTGATTCCACTGGGCACAGGGGAAGCTTCTGGCAGCTTCTCACTGAAGCCACCTCTGTAGCCCCCCCATCTACCCAAACCTTGCCATGCAAAGTGAATATATAACCCTACCCCAGAGGGAAATGTGGGCAGTTTGTATGCCCTGGAGCCTCTTTTCCACCATTAAATTTATTGAGGCCATGCTCTGGTGCAGCAGCTCATCTGCTCCTGCCATGGCAGCAGGAGAGGGGGGAAGAGAAATGTGCTCCTGGTTGTACCCCACAGGAAGTGCTATCTGAAGTAATTTTGTTCTTCAGTTGCTGGCCCCTGACAGCCAAGAAGGGCTGAGGAACAAACTGCAGTAAAGGAGACCGAGGAGAGAAAAAAGGACTGAGCCTTAAAGAGGTGAGAGACACAGCGGTGGCAGTCACTTCTGAAGTCTTTTAATAGAAGATAATTTTCCCCTTTTCTTTGCTCTCCAGACCCCAGTGTTCAGAGGGCAGGGGCAACTCCAATTTCTGCCAGCTGGATCCTCCAGAGGTGCCATTCTTTCAGCTTGAGCAGACTAATGCCAATAGTGGGAAAACTTACCCTGGATGCTGAATATTCACATTTGCATTCTTGAAACCCAGGCTGAACTTTCATTTAGTCTGAGTCATGATTCAAAAAATAAAATATGCACAGATCACAGTTGTGAAGAAAAGCAGCAGAAATGGCTTTTTGGCACAAACATATGTAAGCCATATTTCTCTAGAAGTAATTTCCCATGGAAATTTAACCTCTGAAGGACACTAAAGTTAAATTAAACTGTAGGTTTTGTAACATAAGATACTATTGTCAGTCTGGCAAGTCTGGCAGCCATGGAGGAGTAACACAATATGAAAGAAATGGTACACCCGTATTTAGAGCTAAAAACAAGGAGCTTTTCCCAGAGTCTGCATTAAAGTTGCCATCCCTTTGTGACTATGGCCATGTCATTTAATCTCATTGCATCATCTGAAAATGGCTGTGAAATTAGTACCATATGTAGCCAGCACATAAGGGCCAGGGGAATAAATCACAGTGAGAGAAGATCATGTTGTCCTTAAAGAGGAGAGCTTTGAGAATGTGCACATCTGAAACGACTTTACTTTGTCATTTGCCTGATGGGTGAGTGGGCACGTGGTGAATGCTTGCCCTGCTTGAGGTGAGGCAAGCCAGTGGCATCTCTGTGGAGATCTGACACAGAAGGTAGAGGAGCCCTGTAGCTCCCCCAGTTGCTGACAGTTCCATCATGGTGATGGTCTGGGACCTGTGAGTGCTGGGGGCTGGCTGTGCCTGGGCTGGCCTGGCCAGCCAGATGTGCCTCTGCTAATAATAACAGGAATTGCCCTACGAGCAAAGCTCCATCTGGGTCACTTGTGTAAGCTCGGGGTATCGGCTCCTCTCCTCCAGGACAGGTTATGTAATCACATCAGAAATCAAATATACAATTTGGATTTCACCTTTTTCTGAACATCTGGCTGTTCACGTTTTGGGCCTGCTGATTTCATAGGCATCCTGGTCAGAATAAGGTTTTCTGTGCACGCAAGCATGGAAAACAAATGCTGAAAGGTTGCCCAGACAGTGACCTTAGAATTAATTTTCAAATTCGAGTGAATATCTTTATATTTTCTCCACTCAAAGTTTCCATAAGAGCAGTGCTGTGGTGTGTGACCTCTCTAGCCCTAACTTGGTGCTTATTTGAAAACGTCCCTCTTTTCTCTAATGCTGCATTGCTGCCTTTGAAATCAGCAGAGAGAAGGGCAGTGGAGCCCTGCAATGAGATGTGACCTCAAGCTGGTGTCATCTACAAAGAGAGTCCAGTTGACTTCAGCAGGCTTTGGAGTGAGCTCATAAGAAGCTGCTGGCAGGGCACTCAGTGATGCCCTCACAGTGTTTTAATTCCCTCCCTCTGTGGTCTCAGATAGTGTGAACCTACTGACCTCTGGTGCATGCTGATCATCTTCTGTTTTTCACCAGGGAAGCAAAGCTTGGGACAAGTTTTGCTGGAGAATTGTCAGAGAAGTGATTGCAGCTTTTAATTTGCTTGACTTACTGGCTGAGGTCCATGTTGGCAGATCCTTCAGTAGCTCGTTATTGTTGGAGGCTTTTCTCGATGGGTGTTCTCTGCAGTTGTGCTGAAGGTATCTGCTACACCCTGAGCTGTGTCCCCAGCCTCAGGATCCTCTTCTCCAGTGAGCAAAGTCAATGGGATTTTTTTTGTCCCAGCAGCAGCATGTAAACATGAAGAAAGGCTTCACGGCCATGTTCTTGATGGTTTTGAGTCCAGAGTCTTTGAGGAAACAAGATAAATGCAATAGTCTGTCCCTTCAAAGTCCCCACAGCATTTTTAACTGTACTTCTGATCACTGTAGTAGATAATAAATACAATACATGCACCCATGCACATAAAACAGTGTTATTTTGTGCTAAGTCCATGTGTTTCATGTAGAAATCTGGATGATGGCCAGATCAGTAAATGACTCTCATTTTTAATGGAAATCAGAAACACAACAGATGTACTGTACACTGAAAAGAGTTAAAAATAGCTGTTTGCAATCTCTGTGCTTGCCTTTAAACAAAATACATGGTATAGAGCAGTGGTGGTTTAGCATATGGAGGCTTTAACATCTGATATTTCTGAGAGTTTGCCAGGTTTGTGCAGGGAGGTCTTGAAGTTAATGGCAAGTTTCATAGACAGGATTTCTGCTAATATCTTAACTCTCTCCATGGTCAAACCCTCTGGCTGCTGTGAAACTCTTTATGACCACCTGCATGTTGCAGTAAATTTGTGAAAAGATATGGAAAGCCCAATAGAAGTTGGTTCCCATCCCTGCCCTAGTGGGGAGCTGGGCATTTTTATTTGGTTTTTATCTGGATAAATTGAGATGTTAATTCTGGGTCACACAGCAAAATATTTTTAATGCTGGTGCCACTTCTTTCTCATTACAAATCAGAATAACTAGTGCAGCATTACAAGGGGGATTGGCTGCACCTGGCAAAACTGGATTAATTCCAACGTGCTGCATAACTCCAGACTGACTGCAGTCCTTTGGAGAAAAGGATTTGCCTTTAAGAGTTAGCTTAAGTGCTGTCCCAACATCTTCCAGTGGGCTTGGCCTCATTTCAGTTGTCACATGACTGGGGAGCCTTTATGTAAATAATTTTGATAATGCGTGTTTGTAAGCTGTAAAGAAAACATTTTCTTATGAATGTTATATAGTGGAGGAGCTTCATCTCCACATCACACTTATGCTTTAATGCACAACAGCTTTTAGTATCTCCATGTCAGATGCTCTGTGTAGACTCAGAAATAAGTCTCAGAGAGCAATTACTCAAACCACCTGAAAGGCTGATTTTTTAAAGAGGAATTTTACCTATTTCTGCTGACTTCCGTACAGCACATTTTTGATTCAATATGTTTTTCTTGTTTAAAAAAGACCTTGTTTTCCCAGAGTGCTAAAAAAAGCCCTTTGAAACACCATGAGACTATAGTGATGAGCTATGCTAGAGAAACCAATATTATATATTTCATCATTTGTTTGGTGTCCTTGCCAAACTTCTAATTTAGCAGCACACAGTAGTGCACCAAAGTGAGTCATGAATTCTTCAGTATAATTACCACGCAGTGCAAAACCAAGGCTACAGAAGTCTGAACCTTTTCCTGTCTGTCGTTTTTCGCTTCTACTTGCTTTTCAAATACCATATGCTGTGCAGGAAAGCTGTGCATTGCATCACAGCTTCACCCCTGTTCTGAGCACATATGATTAAAGGCTAGGTTTCGAGTTAATAACTAAAAGTCCTTTTCTGTGGGACCGTCACAAAAAAAAGAAGAAAAAGATATTTGATTTCTTTTACAGTTAAAATGTGGGTTTTTTAGGGAAAACACCCTGCTAGAGACAGTCACTGCAGAGTTGTAGGGCATGATATGAGATCTAAGTAAAAGCTAAGAGACAGTCTTGTTGACATTTTAAAATTAGATTTTCCCTGAATTGATTTTTATGTCTTCGTATTTGTCATTTTAGAAAGTGAGCCTTACCTGTGAGGTAGTTGCAAAGGGCAGCTGGAAACCTTATGTGTTCATTCAAAGTTCACCCCCAGGAATAACCCAGTCCAGAAGTGTGCCGAAGGTTTTGTGTTATCAGTGAGATGTGAAGGTGTACCTGCAATCTAGAGTTTCAAAATTGCTGCTGTTTCCAAATTCATGTTCAGTGTCTGCATTGAGGCTCACTAATTTTTACCTGGTTTATAAGTGTGTACAAAGGCTCAAATTCTAAAAGGGTATCACAGAAGATTTACAGAGTTGTTGACAGATAAAGTCTTTCTTCAGAAAGACCCATTTCAGGTTGGTTTTGAAATTTTGTATCATTCAAGTTGCTGCACATGACTTATACACTCCTGCCTCCTTTTGAAAGTAAGAGCTTAGAAACTCAACACAATTTCTGCCGTACTTATGTTTCATCAGACTGCAAGATGATGAATCCTGTTTGCCAGCTAAAATGTGTTGATATGTTAAATATTATCCGTGTTTGAATTATTCCTGCCTCCCTGCCTGTGCTATGTATGGGATGGTTTCAGCACAGGTTTTACCAGAGCACAAAGAGATTTGACAAACAGACCTGGGGGACTTTGCCTCCTTCAGCTGCTGGGAGGTTGGTAACTCTTCAGTGGCATTTTGTTTCTAGGGGTTGCGAAAAGCTGTTTCCTGAGCAATTAACTGCAGAATTTGCTTCCTGCAGAAGGCACAGGAAAATGTGGTTGCATTTCTGAAGGCACAGTTACATTTCAGAGAGCTACTACAGAAATACTGCCATTGCAAGGTTCACCTACGTGACCCTTCCCACCTCCCTCCTAATATTTCTTTAGTATTTCTTGCTATTTCCCTACTTGTTAGGGAAATTTGTCTTTCAGGCTTAAATCTGCTCATAAACTGTAGATTAAAGATGATTATTTTTTAACAGTGACTATGGAAAAATATAGTTACAAAAGATGCTACAAACTCCCCTTGCGTTTCTGGAAACTTCTTCCCATCCTTTCTAGTTGCTATTTTGTTTGCTGTATCTTCTTTTCTGGTTTGTGGCTCAGCCTTGCACTTGTTTCATGCTTGGATAAAAGCAGTTAAGGCAAAGGCCTTGCTCATGTGAGTGGGGCTGTACAGATGCAGAGCACTCTCAGTTCACTGTCACTGTACTCTGCCCACACTCCTCTCACAGCTCTCAATCACCCCTTTTCAGTAATTGCATTAGCTCAATGCAAGAGTCTGACAAATTCCCAGATGTGTCATTTATTTTCTCTTTCATAACTATGTTTAAAGGAACACACTGTGGTGAGAAGTTAATTCTACATCCACGCTAAATTAGTTGTGTTGGTTTGCTTTTTCCCCCCTCAAATGTTCTGTTTGAGAACTGCAAAGTAAAAGCTTAAATAGAGATGAGATNATCTGCTCTCTTCAGTTGCTGCAGCATCAAAATATTTCTCCCAATTAATTTTTTTTTTTTTTTGTACTTCCACAGATGCATGAAAACTTGCAAAAAGTAAGATCACTTTCTAAAAGAGTGCATAGCCTAATCTTGAATGTGTATCAGGAGGAGAAAATAGCAGGTGATAGAACACACTTGGTATGAAAGACTACATAATTATGTAGTGATCACTGGGGCAGGTGAAAAAAATTGGGTGTTTTGATGAGAGCGTGCTGGATGGAAAACTTAGACATGAGTTGCTGGGAAAGAGCTTGTGCCAGAGATGAGGCATGGTGGATCAAATCCAACAGGACACTTGAGGCACTGGGACAGCATGAACAAACCCTGTGCTACTCACTGTGATTAGAATAGCAGCCTGAGAGAGATGGGCTCAGTCCGAATGCTGCATTACTTTGATTTTTGTCAATTAAAGCCTGATGCAATTAGATGAAGTCCTTGCTCTGCGTG
Source organism: Tichodroma muraria (assembly GCA_013390105.1). Classification (NCBI taxonomy): domain Eukaryota; kingdom Metazoa; phylum Chordata; class Aves; order Passeriformes; family Sittidae; genus Tichodroma; species Tichodroma muraria. The sequence goes on along the minus strand of WAAG01064147.1, from coordinate 31,774 downwards.
CTTGACACTGCAAGATGCTGAGGAGGCTGGCCCTGATCCAGGAAAGCACTTAAATGATTCCATTAGTTTAAATGGCTCTACCTGTATGCTTAAAATTAAGCATGCACTTAAGTGCTTTGCTGGGTTGATGCCAGTGTGCGCAATGGGTGGCAAGATCAAATTTTTAGTGACCACCACCACAGTCTTGTCTTTCTTTGGTTTTTGCATGCAGGGGAACTGTAAGGTTTCCTTTATTGCCTCTTTAGGTAGGTTGTCTAGCTTGTGATTTTGATAAAAATAAGTGGCAACACTAAATAAATCACCCCCCAAAAGTGCTTCTCTCACAGAATTTTTACAATGCACTCTATCAGAAACTGTCCAGCCAGAGTACTGCTAAACTGAGCCATTCTAGTGAACAACACTGAAGTGTTTGAGGTAGTTAAATCCAGAGACCTGATGCCTTGTAACCAGTGAATGTTTTTTTTGGGAGCAGTTGAAAACCATTATTTGAAATGGCTGATGTTCTTGACAGAGTGAAGGCCATGTAGCCAGATGTCTAATGACATTCTTGGATTAAATGGAGCTATAGTCTGTGTATAATTGTGATAAAAGTGTATCATAAAATACTATAATTATAATCACAAGGTTTATATGCTGTTCTTAAAATAAAATCCCTAGGCACTGTTAATTCAGAATTAAGCACATCCACCATGTCTGCAAACTTAGAGGTCATACAGGTGCAAGACTGTATGGAGAAATTTGAGCTGATTTACCCTAAATTAAAAAAAATGGGCTTGGAAGAGACCTGAGGAGTTCACTTAGTTCATCTGCCTCTTTAAACCACCAACACCATCTATTCCCCAGTGTCCCTAAGCTATCTGTTTCAGGACATAACAGTCTTTACCATTAGAAAGTATTTCCTGATGTCTGAATTGAATTTCCCTAGCTGTAACTTTATCTCATTATTTCTTGTCTAACCTACTACACACATGAAGAATAGATTATTCCCTTCCCATATGCAGCATGCTTTACAGCAGTCTCAGGGCAGTGCTGAACTACTGTTCCTTCTGTGATTCTTCCTTATTACTTTTTTTCCCATTTTAGCACTTCTCTCTTTTCCATCCCTCTAGAATCTCACTCTGGACTAAGCCACCTGTGAGGGACTAAGAAAGAAGCTGAGACTGTGCTCCTGAGGTTTTAGGCAACACGAAGGTCTGGTGGGTAGAAAAAACTGTGCATCTCTGCCTTGCTGGATCTCACCAGCCTACCCAAGTGCAGAGTCCCACTGTATGAGCTGTGCACGTGACTTTATTTAGGTGGCTTTTCTTTTTAATTAGAGAAACATCTAATTATCAAACGTCGAATTTCTTTCACTTCACAGCAAGTGAAGGAGAACACAAAGCTGTGGTCAGAGGCAGCTGTCACTGACAGGTCTGTGTTTTCCCTGGGTGGTGCATTTGCATTCCTGCTTTTTCTGGGTGACTGCTGACTCGCTCCTCACAAAGGAGGCTCAGTTCTGACTTTTGGTTCTGTTGGGCACCAGACAAAAGGCAAAGGCTGGTGCAGTTTATGAGCCACACTGCAATTTCTGCAAGCTTTGGCTGGCCAGCTTTTAGAAAGAGACCAAGACCTTGAGGGGAGGTGTGAAACAGGAAAAGAGAAGTCAAGCAGCTCCTGAAAGCCTTCTGCACTTTTTTAGCTCAAATCCAGCAAAGACTATTTCAGGCTTGGGAAGTTTCAGTTACATTCCAGTGATTGATTTTTATTTCTCTGCTAAAGATCAGGTTTTCTTAACAGCTTGGCACACTTGATAACCCTATCTGAGCATTTGGGCACACTTTAGGTGCAGAACTTTTTCCTCACACAGCTCTACCAGTATTAAACATTTTTTTTCCCCCAGGAACATCCCTGAGGACAGCCTGTAAACATCAGGAATTCAGAGGGCAGCTCTTGCATTGACCATGCTTACAGAGAAGCCCTTCCTTCCATGTGCTGGTGCGCTGCTCTTTTTGATCTTTTCAGTGCTGGTGCGCTGATCTTTTCTTTTCAAAGCACCTCAGGAAACTTGTGCAGTGCCCAGCCCTGCCTTCCCTGAGCTCTGATAATGCTCCCTGGTGACAGATGATACTCACGTGGGTGCAAAGCCAGTTCTATTTACACTCTCCCAGCAGGCTCAGTGCAGTTGTCACAACTTGTCAGTGGTCGGGGCCAAACGGTTTGTGGTAAAGATATTTTTCTGTTACAGAATCTGGCCTGTTTAAAAAGGAGCTGGGTGACTGTGATTATTAAGATGTAATCAAATGCATTAAGGCAGCAATTTCCTTCACCATTAATAATGAGAAAGCTGGCAATATAATCTCCCCTTCATTCTCTTGTTTCACTTTTGTGGTGAGAAATGAAATGAAAGCAATCAGGAGCTCCAGGAGCCTTTTGGCACTGTGTATTTTTGTTGTCATAAAAATCATAAAGTAAGTACTTCTGTCATGTATTTTTAGTTAAAAATTTTGCTGAAGAAAAGCTGTCCTTTACCGTAGCTCCTAAGTGTTTCCATAAATAGGAATTAGGTTCTTAATTTATCAAGATACTTTGGAAAACTCTCTTAAACCACACTTGCAATGTGTCTGTCTCCTTCCCAGGTAATCTTCAGTTTTCATTTCCTATATGGTATATTTATTTGTTTACTAAAGCTTATATAATTTATTTTAAATCCTCCTGAAGAGTTAAGGGATTAGAAAATGATGGGTTATAACAATAATTTTAAATCATGTTTAATACCTTAAATACTTTTCCACTACAGCAGGTTAAGTAGTCACCAGCCTTTACCTTATAAAGCCTCATTTAAACCTAATGCTCAAGGAGAAATGCTGTAGAAATTACCATTTAACACTTGTGTTTGGCATGGGTTTATGATGTTTTCTTAGCTGAGGAAAATGAGAAAAACTGAGTTGAAACAGTTGAATTCCATTATTTTTGATTCCATTTGCTTTTAAAACCGATGATCTCACAGTTGGTCTAATGATTTCCTTGAATTTGTTAACCTTTGCCATTATGCCATTTAATTTTTCATCCATCTCTTTAGTGTCTATCCCATTATCTCTTTAATTTTTTTAGTAGAATCAAGACAATTTCTTCATACTCTAGAGTAAGCACCATGTTCCCACTAGAATCTGGAACTCTAATTAGACCTCCAAGGCTGAGGTCTTCGGTTGTGCTTTGCCAGTGCTGGTCTTAACCTCCTCTGTAATAATACAATCTGGCAATTCCCCCTGGGAGACCTCAAAGGTGAACTGGGAGATCCCAAAGGTAATTCAGTCAAGTAGCGGAATTTATTTTTTTTTGCTTTCCAAAGTGTGAAAAAGTGAGTGAAAAGGAAGGTGAAATGACTTGTGCAAGATAAAAGAGGTAATCCAGAAGTCCTCATGGTGAATGGCAAGACTCCACTCATTTCAGTGGTTTTGGAGCTGGTCTTCTGAATCAGAGCAAATGACACTGGGTGGATGCATCTTCAAAGGCTGGATGAGGAAAGCCCTTGAGATACAACCAGGCCTCTCTCTCCTGATTTCATTTATGCTGTGTCCATCCCTTGCAGGGATTTCTCATGGTACTTTCACTAACTCAAAGGCTTAGAATGCTCAGAAACATGCTCTGTTCTCCAGTGCCTCTGTGGGCTCTCAGTTCCTTCTCTTTAGTCCTCCAACAACAGTTGAAAGCTCTTTATTCAAGGGCAAGAAGTGTTTTTGCTTTGGACCTGCATGCTGAGGGTCCCCACAGCTGCCAGTGTCTCTTTTATGAGATGCTGAGCTCCTGTTAGCCTGGGGAGGAGCCCTGACTTCTCAGTCTAATCCCTCCTGAGGCAATGCCATGCTCAAAGAGAGACATATGGAAACAGCCTGCTCCCAGCAGCTCCCTCGTGCTGCACTGAGTGCCAAGCTCACGGTGGCAGGGAGACCTTGCTCATGCCCCCGTGTGCCACTGTGATCTCCTGTTTCTGGGAAGCTGTCAGGATGGCTCCTCCAAGGGAATCATCTGTGTTTCCAATGATAAATCCTGTGATCTATCCTTGCCTCCCAGCAGCTGGCAGGGGCTGGAACAGGCTGGCTGCTCCTTGGGATGGCAGAGTCCCTCTCCAGATGCTCCCTATGCCAGAACCCCTTGCAGGGCCGGGAGGCTTTGCCTGCATTTTGCTCCTCCAAGCCTCTGTGGGTCATGGCATGCAGAGCTGCAGCTCCTGATGAGGTTTGCCGCCCCTCCGGGGCTGACAGCAGATCCTGCCATGTTTCCAGTCCTTCCCAGGCTGGTTTTGTAGCACTCTTGGTCTCTCCTCTTTGCTCCTTGACTCTGCAATGTCTGACTCTGCTTTCCCATTCCCTGGAGCAGTTGTAGAGGTGTGCTGGGATTTGCAAAGGGAACTTTTATTTTTTAAGAGACCATATCCTGTGCCCTACAAGAGAGAAAGAAAGCGATGCAGTCTCTAAGTCTGTATCATGTGATGCCTGCATTTTGTTCCCAGTGTATGGAAGAGCTTTCTTAGGGACAAGGCCATCCTGTACTCTGTCAGCCCTTCCCTGCAGGGCTGTACAAATGTTTTGTTGTCCTTTCAGTGCTGGATTAGGGGATGGCTTTGCCCAGATTTTTTCTGCATTATTATGTTTTCTTTCCCCAAAACACCAAACTGCCAGCTCTGCCTCTGATAGAGGGGTAAAGGAAAAGCACTTTTTATTAATTTTTGCATAGAAAATCAGCTGCAGCACTGCAAGGATGAATTTATCTTCCAGTTCTTTGGCTTGTACTTTAGTCACGCTTTGTCAACCAGACAATGCTCATCACTTATATATAAAATCCTTCCAGAGAATATACAGGTAAGAGGAGTACATGCATAATGAAATAACAAGTCTTGGCATTTTCTACAGAAGCAGACAAACATTCAGCTGTGATCAGTTTTATTAAGAGGAGAAACTGCTGGAAACAATAGTGTCCCAAATAACTGATGAGAGATGAATTTGATCTCTGACTGGTGGATGTAATAAATTTCTCTTGTCTGCTCAGTTCACTTACTGCAGGTGGGAACCAACCCTGTGCAGTGATTAAAGAAGCAAAATATTTTGGGCCTAACAGAATGTAGCAATTCTCCCAGTGAACTGGACAAAAATAGCTCCACAGGTAGATAAATGGAAGGGGAAGTGCTTTTATTCCAAGTCCACATTAAATTAGGGAGTTGTTATTTTTGTTCCTCACCCCTTGCAGCTGACAGTGAAGCAAAATGATATTTTTGGTATGTTGCCTTGTACAGGCTCTGTCCAGCCTTTTCATTAGCACCTCAGGAGCTGAGGCAGGGAAAGGAGCTGCCTTCCCTTGGTGGAATTGTCGGGCAGGAGAGGAGGGGAGGTCAGGTACTGCTGCAGAGGAGGGGAGGGAAAGCTCATATTTTGGTTTGCTTTAACTCTGGGTGGTGTTCATGACCTGGATGTCCTCTCCCCCAGCACGAGGGCTGGTCAACCTCTGCAGGGCAGAGACAGGGTGTGAGCAGGACCCTGCCAGAGAGGGGGGTGCCTACACAGCCCCTCCCTCCCTTGTGCGTGCTCCTGCCACGGGCGTGCGAAGATTCTAGGGCTGTGCTCTAAATGTGAAGTTGGGTTTCTTGAGGACATTGTGACTGCAGCCCAGGCTACCCAATATTTTAGAGAGGATTAGGCAGAGAAAGCCCCGTTGCTTTTCAGCAGGGCAATATTAGAGTAGAAGGCACTATTAGGGCCAAAGATAGCAGCTATAAATAACTCCTTTAATCTGTGCAAGAAAATGAGTAAATAACAACATTGTCCTACGAAACAGTTATGTTTTATGTTTCACTAATATTTTGCAAACATTGATAATTCTTTTTATATAATTTAGCATGCCGGGCTCTTCTATCCCTGGAGTTCTTTCCAGATGGGGGTAGTGCATCCCAGAGAGCGAGGAGTGTCAGGGCCATCAGCATGTCATTAGAGTTAATGCAGGAGTTGTCAAATGATGCCTGTTCGCTGCCGAAAAGCTCTGTATTAGCACAAGGCTGCGGAACTGCAACATTCATCACCAGGGAGTATTATTTGAAAAGCTCATTTAGTATCTGTCAAGGCTGCTGTAATATTTTTTTGGCCAAAGAATTTAAGTGGGAAGACGTGTGTGTGTGTGTGCGCGCCTCCACTCCTGATTAATTGTAATCTCACATAATGCACTCCTTAGCTTGACATTTTTAAAGTAAGGGGTAGGTTGGTTGATTCCTGAAATTAATTATAATTCAGATTTTGGAGTGTGAAAAACGGATAGAGAGCTTTCTATAAACCTTTTAGACACAGCTAGAATTTGGACTGATTTATTATGCACTTCTACTATGCTCTGCTGCTCATGTAACAAAATCTTTAGGAATTTATTGCAAGAAAATGGCTCCTTTTCACAAATTTGATGCAAGGAGAAGATGGAATTTGTATTTTAATTTTTTTGGTAAGGAAAAACAAAACCAGTCAGGGCTTTGGCCCTTTGTGCACCTGATGAATTGAGTCTCTAGTGTTCCTAACTCAAGGTAAGAGAATCTTATATCCACATTAAAGCCTGTTTGAAACTTTTAAAAATATAAAAACTAACACATGCTAAGTTAGTTTATTTGCCTTCCCTTGCAGGAATAAATTAGCAAAGTCAAAATACCTCCTGATGCTTCAGCAGAAGAGACTTTTTTGGGTTCTCCTTTAGGTGTTGCACTCATTTATGTATTTCTTTAGAAAGATTAAGTGATCTCCAAGTTCTCCTGAAACAGCAGAGGCCTTAACTTCCGAATTAATGCATGCCCCAAATAAAGGTCTGCCCTGGAGATGATGTTTGGGAATGACAGCTGTCTGCACAAGGAGTTAGTGAGAAACAACCATTACAGACTGCTGTTTTAATCTGAATCACCTTTCATATGCAAACATGGTGAACTTCATCACACTTCACAATTTTTAACATTTATGAAGCAAGTTTCCAGCTGAGGAATCCAGTAACACCTGCATGCTCATAAGTCCAGAAGAAGAGGGGAAAAATACGGTGAAATGCTGTTTGGGCCCTTGTAGAATAACTCAGATGTGTGATTTGGATCTAAAGGAGTGTTTGTAGCATCAAGATGGGTATCAGTGTTATCTCCATCGGGTATCAGTGCCTGGCTGGGAGCAGGGAGCAGATTGTTGCTGAAGAACAATAGGGTTTTTTCATTAAGCTCTTCCTTGTTGGCTAAGATAGATAAGAAAGCCTTCTCCCCTACTTGACTCATGCAGTAGATAAGATAAATATCTATATATGAGATAAAACTTAAGTGCAGCAGGAACTTGGAAGAGACATTTTCTATGGGAAAAAAAGCTTAGCAGGCATCAGTTTATAAAAATAAAATAGGCATGGATTTGTACTGTGTTCAAGTAAAAGCAAAGCCCCGTTGTTGGCTCAGTGTATTTTCTGTTGGAGACTGGATTGTAACCAAGGCATCATCTGCAGGTTGTAATTCTCCCCTCTGGAGCTTCTGAAGCTGGGAGAGTTCAGTTTGCTCTGAGACAGCCTTCATGCCATGCTAACGTGCAGCAATCATTTGCAGAAACTGCCGACCTTAGCGGGCTGCAAGGCTTGTGTCTTACATGGATGAGTATTTCCAGCCACATTTGAATTTCCTTCTTATAGTGAGGTGAAAAACACCTTTTACAGGTTTATCATTCCTGAGCCTTACCTAGTCACTGTGGTGGCAGCATTCCCAGTCATTAGGACAACTCAAAACCAAGCAGGTTTTTTTTTTTTCCTTTTCTGGGAACACTGCCTTTTCAAAGCTGTGACAGAGCAAGAGGAATTGTCCATTTTTTTCCCCTTGAAGAACTTATTTCCATTTTCTCTTAATTATCTGCACCACTGGTTTCTGCCTATGTGCTGGATTTGGCTGGGGTAGAGTTAATATTCATCACAGTAGCTGGTCTGAGGCTGTGTTTTGGATTTGTTGGTAAGTCAGGGATGTTTTAGTTATTGCAGAGCAGAGCTCATGCAGAGTCAAGGCCTTTCCTGCTCCTCACCCCACACACCAGCCAAGGAAGATGGGGGTGCACGAGGAGCTTGGAAGGGACACAGCCAGGACAGGTGACCCCAACTGACCCAAGGGATATTCCAGGCCTTATGGATGATGCTCCATGTTTAAGGCAGGGGTAAGAAATAAAGACAAGGAGGACACAATCAGAATGATGGTGTTTGCCTTCCCAAGTCACTGTGACATGTGATAGAGCTCTGCTTTCCTGGGATGGCTGAACCTGCCTGCCCATGGGAAGTGGTGAATAATTCCTTGTTTTACTTTTCTTCTGGGTGTGGACTTTGCTTTACCTATTAACTGTCTGAGGTTGGGTTTTTTGTTTTTAATTTTACCTTTCTGCTTCTCTCCCCATCCCACGAAGGGAGAGGGAGTGAGTAACTGCTTGGGGATGAGTTCCTGTCTGGGGTTAAACCACGGCAGCACATCATCTACCTCACTGGCTCTCATGAATAAAGATTCCAGGGATTGTGCTCACACATTTCCCCTTGCTCTGCGCTTTCCCAGTGCTCTGTGCAGTGCTCTAATAGCATATATGGGTCAGATTATATATTACATTCTGAGTTTGCATGATGAGCTCTGACTGAAGCACCTAGAGACAAATAACCCAAATACAGGCCTGTATTCCTCTAGTAACTTGGTTGTACTACACTGCTCATTATGTGAGTGCTTGAGTACCTATCCCTTCATGATTAAAGATATGCAAAATATAATTTAGGTGTTCCACTGTCTGCTTGCTCAGGGAATATTTCCCTTCTAGGTGAATAAATTCCTTAGCTTGAAAAATGCAGTTACAATTTCATGTTATCCAAGTTTGTGGGGTTTTCTCCACTACCCTCACCTTCATTTAGGTACACTGCAGGTTCTTTAGAGGAGAACTGTATCCTGAAACCCGGGGTAAATTTCAGAGGAAAAACATCTTAATGTTAACTAGATTTAAACAGAATGTTGGCGCACAAACAAAACTCTTTATTAAGCAGCTCTACATTGAGCCCTTATTAAAAAATGCCCAAAGAACCTTCAAGGGAAAAGAACCAGAGGGGTCTTCTGTGCTGGGTAATGCTTGACTGAGGCGGATACTCGAGTAGAAAAGATTATTAGCTCTTGATTGTGTTGGATGTGCTGCAGTTTAGGTGTGTCTGTGTGCTGGAGTCCCTTGCTGCAAGAAAGCTGGGCTGGCAGCAGATAATTAATGAGAGGATGAAAGTGTGAAGAAAAGAGTAGGATCATCAGGTATCTTCCAGAATGGATTGTAATAGAAAGTGGCAGAATATGCTGGCAATAAAATCCAAAGATGAAGTGCTTTCATTTAATCAATTAAGATCGATTAATGGAATCAAAGGTACAGTATGGGTAGCAGCTAATGCAGAGGTTAAAGCATTTTATCACTAGTAATTATAAAATTGGCTCAATTTTCTATTTCAAATCCTCATGTTTGCAGTAAGCATTATAAATAATAAAATGTTATTATGTTTTATTTAATATTTATCACCCATCTTAGTTGCTTGAGTAAAATCATATCATACTTAAAACCATGAGTTTTTCTCTCTAATTCTAAATAGCCAATTTACATCACCTTTTTGTGACCTCTCTTTAAGCCCTCTTAAAGAGAGGTCACAAAACCCCTCTTTCATAAGAGTATCCACCCATGATTTCTTTCAATGAAATGAAAAACTATCAGGATTATAGACCTTTGCTTCTGCAAAACCCGTCTGTCTTTTTCAAATGCTGACCCTCACTTCACCACTTCACAGAAGCACGATTTTTCTACATATCCTTTTGTTTTAATTTTGGAGAAAAGCCTTAGTGGAGACATGCTTACACAGCAACACCATCCTTTTTCTGTAAGAGCTGGTTTGCTCAGAGAGCCAGCCCGAGCTATCCTGACAAATGAATTCTTTTATGGGTGTGAGCTGTATTTCCCTTAGGGGTGTGTGTAGTCAAGTTGTACCAGCATATCCTTGCTAATGCAAGCCAGTCCCAGGCTTGGGGCAAGAAGCTGAACAGGGACAGGGACCCCTCTGCTGCTGAGGACACGCAGAGAGGCAGGGGGTGTTGAGCAGGGGCAGCTTTGCGTGAGCTCTGGCTCACAGGACACTTCACAAGGAGCACCTTTCCAAGGCCCTTTTAAAGCTTCTCCCATCCTTCTGGCTGTATCAAATAAGAGAAGTTTTCTGCTCACAGAGAAAGATGTTTTCAAATGACTCTTGGCTTTCAAACCTGGGATCCACCCTGCTCCAAGGGTGCTGATTTAAATGCAATTATACAACTGTATTGAATGCAGCTGAAAAAATATGGGTGGTTTCTCAGCTAGAGAAAGGCACTTTTTTTTTTCACCTGCACAAACACGATATTTCATGCAGACCCCTTCCCCTTGTTAGCTCCAAGAGGTGAATGTTTCTGTCCTGAGTGTTGCTTGTTCCCAGCCCCTGAGGGGTCAAAGTGTGTTTTTTCCATGTGTCGACAAGGGAGGGCTGTTCCATGCCTGGGTCTTGGCAGAATCACTCAGAGATCCACCTGGTGTGCCACGTGCTGAGGTGGAGCCGTGGTCTCTGATGAAAAGGAGTGGACCAAGAAAGGAGATAATCATCATATGTACAACCTTTTCTCCAGTAAAAGGGAAGAGTTCTGCCCACTCTTGTATTTTCTAAGCCCTTCATGTGCAATATTTTTTATACAGTTGTTGTTTCCTTGGATTCTGATCCTCTGAGGGTAGAAATCTGCCTCCCATCTTTGACGCCTGAGTAAGACAGGAGGAGCTTTACCCTGATCCAGTAAATAGAGCAAAACCAACAGTGGAAAAAAAGCTGTCAGCCTCAAATTACTATGGGACCAGAGCTGCAGTGCTCTTTTGTTTTGTGTGGTGTTCAGGCTTGAGCTTCCTCAGAGGAAAGCTTGTTTCAGTTCAGGACCCAAACCAGAGAAATATATAGTCTGTCCTCCAGAAAGAGGGATAGTTTCTGACACATTACAAACCATTAGTGTAAGATTTTGAGGTGAGCTATTCTCTGCTTTTCTATTAAAAATCCATAAAACTGAGCTTCTCCCACCCACTCAAGCTGATAAAGCACAAAACCACAAAAACTTGTAAATAAAACATGAGGCAGAGGAATTCTCAATGTCTTTGGGGGAAGGAAGAGACAATAGCAAAATATGTAGCAGCCTAAAGCAAAACCCCACATGAACAGCAATTTGTACTTGATGCAGAACACAAAAAATAATCACCCCACCCTCCCCAAGGTAGTTCATGAGTTCTATGAAATCCCCTTGCACAACTGATGTAACAATTTAGATAGGTCTCTTTTCCTGAAGAGGTGCAGAAGTTCCTGATTGTCTCCAAAAAGTCAGTTTAAACTATATCTGCCTCACATGACAGCAGAAATCTCTCTTTCAAATCCTTGTCCAGGATCAGAGAACCCCAGTTCTTGTGGAGTCCTGTGGTGAGCTGCAGCTTGGCCAACTCAAACTTTACATCCCACCCTGCTGCAGAAAAGTTGTGTTGATGGAGCAAAGGAAGGAGGGGAAAAAAAGTGTGAGAAAGAGTGCTGGGGCAGTACAGGCACATCTGCAAGCAAGAAAGGCAGAGCAAAACCTGCTTGTTCAGCTGCAGGTGTTGATCGGTACCTTTGACAACACAACTGAACTGTTCATAGGGATGTTCATTGGGTCTCCTTCTGTTGGGGACAGAATTCTGCCAGAACCAAAACTATTTGCGAAATCATGTTGTTTAGTCATTTCTTTGTTGCTGTTGTTGTAAAAGGAAGAAGAAAAAAAAAAAGAAAAAAACAAAAAGACAAGGATATTACAGCAGCATGGGTATGGTCCACGTCTGCATTAGTAAAACAAGAAACTTCAGTTTCCCCTTGGGGAATTTCAGATTATATTTTTCCTACTGTCATAGAAACTGTCAAAAATAAGAAGTAATTCATGCAGAAACCAAATGTTTTGATAAACGCAAAGCAACTATTTCCTTAAAAAATTTCTTCTGCCAGGAATTTTGAAATGTTGGTCTGTTCTAACGTGGAAGAGAAATTCATCTGAACATATTCTCCATGAAACAAGATGTCCAGTTGTGACCCAGGGCTGCAATAAAATTACAGTGGTCTAAGCACCATCAAGGATTTGGTGGCCTTAAATGTGGCCTTAAATCCTTTCATTATCATAGAATTTTATATTTAAATAGTTCAGCCTTTCTGCACCTCTTATCTATGCAGAAATTATCAGGTCTCTGCAGATCATAGGGCTGTAGATGAAAATCATGAGAGGATCTAAAGATTTCAGGTAGAGCTGAGTTACCAAAGAAACATAATTCTACAAAAAGTAGGGTGAATTCTCTGCTCTTGGAAGCAGGGCTGGACATGAGATTTTGGGATTTTTTTCTGTGGAGTGGGGAAGGCTCATCACAGATAGAAAAATACTCAATAATTTTCTGGACATCTTAACTGCAGAAGTTGTGGAGAGGGAAAATGCAAGGCATTAAGAAAAGCCTATCTGTCTAAAACATGTACTGAATAAAATCCTAATCTGCCTTGATGACTGCTATGAACATGTTTTCTTATTTTTCTTTCATCTGTATTGAAAAAAGATGTAAGCATAGATGCATCCTACCCTTCAACAAGAACTTACAGTAATCAGGATTATGTTGTTTTCATACAAGTATGGAAATTAAACAAAGTATTGCTCTTCTTCGTCCTGTTTCTGCAAGTAAGACAAAGCAGATCCTGCTGTAAGATCTTCTGTGTAGCGCCTGCCATGTGCAAATGCTCTTGGCAGGTGTATGAAAGTGTCTGCATCACTTCCACAGGTAAAGACAATTTTTGGTGTTTATTCTCTGATTTAGAGCTGTGTATGAGCTCCAGACCCACAACTGGGCTCTGAGCCTTCATCCCCCCAAAGCCAATGGGAATGCAGACATGCAGAAATCTGCTTTATTTCTGGAACTAGTGTTTTTGAGCATCTCAGTTCTCCTTGGAAGAGGGAAGCTGTGTCTGGGAGTTGGCTCCAGCTGAGACATCCACAGGTACATCCCTCTGGCTGAGGATTGCTGGCGCATGCCCCAGAGGAGCCCAGCAGTGACTCAGTTCCTTTCTCTTTCTGAAGTTTCATCATGAAAAGGTGTGTGTGTTAAATTTGTGATTGCTTCACCTTAAGTTGTCCCTTCCAGTTGTGATTTTCCACAACAAATATCTGGTAAGCCAGAGATAATGTTTAACCACATTGTTCCAGATTTGATTATGATGTGATCTATTCTGGGAACAAGGACCATCGTTTCAGTACATATTTATGAGGGTGGCGAGGCGCCCAACAGGAAGCATGACGTGAATCTCCAAAGCAGGGCAGCCCTCCAAGGTGGTTGAGATTAACTCATGTGTCCCATGGAGTGGAACAGGGGAGCAGCAGCTGGGAGGCATGGATGGGTACACACGGAAAAGAGGTATTTTTCCACTCCTGCTGCTGCGCCCGTGCAGGCTCGAGGCGAGAGCTCAGCAGCCCTGTTAGTGCAGACACAACCCAGGCTGGGGGTTGAGTGTGAGCAGCAGCACAGGGAGACCACGGCCCTGGCAGGGCTGCCTGTGCCAGCAGCGGATGCACCGACCCTTCTGTCCCCACAGGGATTGGCCAGGTGCAGTTTGTGGGTGCCCTCCGCACGGTCCGTGTGCTGCTCCCAAGCACCACGGGTTTGTTAGGGTGTTTTTCTCTTAGAAATGCCGTGTGGAAATATGACTCTTGTGGTTCCAAAACCCGTGGCTCTCCCAGGTGTCCCACGTGCCGCAGGCAGTTGGCCCAGCTGAGCTTGAGGCCACTGCAGTGTCCAGCCCCTGCTGTGGCCACACCACACACTGCTATGCACCACCTGGCTGATATAATGGATATTCCAACCTGAATCCAGCAGTTTCAGAGCTGTGTTAGTAGACTCATCCTGTCCCGTCATACCCTTCAAACTTCCAGGAGTGGTGATGGCTGCTGGGTGTGCAGGTAGGGACAGGCAAAGGCTGAGTTGCTTCATCTCCCCAGTAATCCCAGGGGCAGCCGTGATCCCAAAGAACACGTTGGTGCCTGCAGTGAGAGCACTGATCTGCACAGTGCCCAGAACCAGGCTCTGGATCCTGCTCAGAGGAGTTTTCGAGGGCTGTGTTTGCTAAACACAGTGTTTAGAAAATCTGTGGCAAATTTGGGAAGGGCATCATGGAGACGTCTGCCAGGGTTTGTGAAATGTCCCAGTTTCAGGGGCAGTTTCATGACTACTTTCAATGTTTTTATTGCATTTTATAGTAAAAGCAGGGTTACAGCATTAGTTTATGAAATAAATAGATACATCAGTAGATAGTAAACAAAGAAAGGACATTTCTACTGCTGCAGATATGTCTTGGATCTCAAACAGGAAACAATACCCATTCTCTGAGCTATAACCAAGCAAGTACTATGCGTGCAAAGTTGCACTTATTTTTATCAAGTACCAATGCAGTCTTTTAAAGGCAATCCCAAGCAAATACTACCTGGGAATTCCCATGTGCCTGAATTAAGAGGAAGTATTAAGTGTTAAGTATGGTGAAGATGTGGGAAACATCCTAAGGCCCATTTGAGAAGGAGAAACCACACATTACAGTTATTGTCTGTACTGGGAGGTTCTGCTCTTTTTTTACTACACTATCCAGATTAAAATGTTTGCTTATGACCTGCAGCACTGTGCATCTGATTCTACTCTTGCTGATGTCTGTGGCAAGAGTACATTAGTAAAATTTGGCTCCCTTCCACTGGTGTGATCTTCCAAGCCTTCACTTCTCTGTGAAAGGCAGAGAGGAGCAGAGTAGCCTCGTAGGCTCCAATGACCATTTCCAGCACAAATGCAATTAGGCTCTACTTGAATCTAATACAGTGGAATTCTCCTGCCAATATTGTGCTATGAATGTACTATGAGCAGTGGGGATGCCTGGCTCGTCCTGCTGACTTGGAGAGCACAAAGGGTGTTCAGGTGTTCTGTGCTGTGGGATGAAGCTTCCCACGTGACCAGGGTAAGCAGAATTGGCTTTAAAGTAATCAAATGAGTTGCTGTACCCACAGGGATGGCTCAAAGTAGTTTTCAAGGACTTTTGGCAAACAGCTTGTCCAGCATGGACTTCCTTACCTATGGCTTGAGAGTGATAGTCCTGCCTTGTGTGACAGCAAGGTGAAATCCAGCTGGGGCACACTGTGGTGCTGCGACCTTCCTCTGCACCAGAGGCACCCAGGAAGTGCCACATGGGTAGGTTGGAAGGGACAACAGTCCATGTCAGCCATGAAGATGTTTTCCCCACAGCTCTCAGGTGTTTTTCTGATCCTCCTCAGACCTTTGTTCATGCTCCAAAATCCCGCCAGAGCCACTGGAGGAAAACAAGTCTCAGGGAAAGGCCTCCAACAGTGACACAAATTGTGTGAGGATTCAAACAAGTCCTAACCTGACATTTTTCAAAGTGAAATGCAGGACCTGCCGCTCACTGATTGCTTTTGGCCTGTAACCGCAGCTGAAGCACAAACAACATCATTTGCCATGGAGATGACAAGGACAGAAAAGAGGAATGGGGAAGAAGTGAGAAAAAAAAGAAGTATTGAACCCAATTATGGAGGAAACCAGCTTCTTTATAGACAGTTTTGACCAAACTATTAATTTTGTATGTATGCTTAGAAATTATCGTGATATATTCACTGCCCAAGCCAGAGCTCGAAAGCTTGTTATATCAAATACCGAGGAAGGTGGAATTCTCTTCCCTTCCTCAGCAGGGCTCATGGCTGCCACTGGAGCAGGGAAACCTGAGACCTTCATGCAGTCCATGCTAATGGAGAAGGTTGGAAGGAATTTCCCCAGGATGCTCTAGGCTGGGATGTCCATGTTCTAGACATCCAGGATGTCTAGGCTGTCATCCAAGAGTAACTTGGGCCAGTGGGGCCCATTTTATGCAGCCCTTCATGGACATTTTCCCTCTTTCCCCCAGCAAACCAGCCAGCAGGCTCTTCCTCATGAGATTGAAACTATCTGTGGTTGCAGGGGGATTTCTCAGAGAAAGGTGAGGTGAGGTGAGACACCTCCAAGCACTACCCAAACCTTGCAGAACTAAATTTTGCAGGAAACCTATAAAAGTAGGGAGAGAGGAATAAAAACTGTATTGCATTCCAGTGGAGCCAAAGACCATGGTCTCTTTAAATGTTATTAAGTCAATAATTAAGTGAATTTGGAGTCTGAACTGTGTATCCACTTTAAATGGATTAATGATATGACAATTCATACAAAATTGCTGTGTTGATTTTATGTTAATGGCTTTTTGAATATAAGCTGAACTATTAACCAAGGATAAGTGGAACTAATGTGCCAGCATTAATACAGGAATATAATTGAAGGGATGGTCTGCAATTTGTAAAGGGCCTTGTTTCTCTGGAGTGGGTCTGGAGAACAAAGGGTCCCTTGGACAGATTGGAAAGATGTCAGTGGGGTGGGGGGGCTTTACATAGAGGGATGCTCAAAAGAATCCTGAATGCTTAAATGAAAGCTCAGGGAAGAGGTGTAATTCAGATATCAATAGTGACACTGGAGAGAGCCAGCAGGGCAGGGTATCCAGTTTGTTAAGATCACCAGTTTGTGCCTTAAATCTCAGGATATTCCCAGGACTGCTGTGCTTTATACCAGCAGCCAAGGAGCAAATACTCCCAAGATATTGAGGAAAAAATTATGCTTTAAGCTGCATTTTACATGACTCAACCTTTCCCTTCGCTTCATTCCATCCTGAGTGTAGCATGGCAGAGACAGGGCAAGCACAGGAAAAATTGTGTTGGTTAGTAGAAGGAGGCACAGTGAGTGGGAATGGCATGAAAAACGAGCAGAAGGAAATGTAAGCTGGCTGGCAGCGGGGTTTTTTCCAAACAGCAGAGTCTGGTCGATTGTGGAATCCCCATTACTGGAATTGTTTAAATATAAACTGGATAAAAGCCCTCAAGAAAATACTACAGACTGTTGACTAGGGTGACCTATTCAGTCTTTCCAGCTCTCAGATTTTGGCAGCTGTGGTTAAAATATAGGATAGAAACAGCTGCTGAATGACCTTCTTTGTTCTGAGCCTTTGATTCTTTTCCCTCCCCCCTCAGAGGCAGCATCCAAGGTGCTGAGTGGACAGACTGGGTGCAGCCCACAAAAGCAGGAGCAATTTGGGGTATCCAGGGATCCTGAAGCCTTGAATCTCCCCTCACTTATGGCTGTTTTGTGCTCCAGTGTGGTCTCTTTTGATTTCTGTGGGGTTAAGATTAGGCTTGAGGCATTTGATGCTGATAGTTTTCCACAATGCTCTGTTAATATCGTGGCAGTCCTTGGAAGCAAGTTGGCTTTGGGGGTGCAGAAGTGTGGGTTGAAGGTAACCGTGGTAAAATTCCTAACTGAGTGGGAAATGTGGACAGTTTTCTGCTGTTAGGGGCAGGAACTGGCTCAGTGGGATGGATAACAAGGGCCAGGCTATGCAGGGAGCAGGGGCTGAGGGGAGGAGAGAGAAAGGTTCTTACATTTAGCAATGGCAGCCAGTGGATCTGCTCAGGTGCACCAAGTAACTTCACACTATGCTTGCCTATCTGAAACTGAGGGATAAAATGTACATGGGTCATAGAGCTACTGCTAAAAAGCCACCCACAAGAGGAGATCTGCTCTTTTTAAATGTGAGTGCATTCACCTCTGCCTCTCCAAGGACTGGCTTTAAAACCACAGACTTTATGTTTTGAGGTGAAGCTGCAAGTTCTCTGTTGCTCCTGTGTTATTGCCAGTGATTGAAAAAGAACTGATGGGACCTGGTTGAATGCCCGGATGTCTGTGAGAGCCATTGATTCTTTAATGATGGCTAGATCAGGCTCCAGAGGTCTGTAAATATAAGCAGCAAAGTTTTGTCCAAAAAAAAACCCAAATTGGTGCTCTGAATTTATGGGCATTATAAACACAGAACTGGGTTGGTGATTAGAAGTGTCATTTATAATATAACACTGGTGATAGTTAAAGAAAATGTAAATAAATCCTTAATCATGTGCATCCTTGTAAAGCCTGTCTGCCAGAACTACAAACAAAAAAACAATAGCAGCATATAGGTGTTTGGAAAATAAATTGCCTGATTAGCTAATCTCATCTAACTGAGGCTTAATGATAAACTGAATTGTATGTATTTTGTCGTTTGTTAATATAAATATGATTGTGTTTCAAGGTCAGAATTTTTATTCCTTTAACTTCATAAAAATATATTCTTCAAAGAAATTCAAAATTATTTTGTGCTATAGATTGAAAATACAAGACATCTTACAGTTTTGGGTGAAATTCTGCCATTATTGGTTGGATCTGGTTATTGATACACGAAATCCTGATTCTTTGTTACTTTTTCTTTTTTTTTTCCACGGAGTCAAATCTCCACATTTCCAAAATATTCAGTACACGTAGAAATCTACGTCTTTGTGTGCAAATTTACATTTGCAAATATACAAATGCATATTTGCATATTTAAATGTTCAATTTGTCAAAACCCTTCTCCCATTTATATTAACATATATATTATCAGGCTTAGTGCTTCAGGTCTCTCCCCTCCTCTCTCTAGGGCAAAGCTTAGTGCAGTTGAGCATAATTCTCCATTTGTGGTGGGATGAATGCTTCCTTAGTTCTGCATTTTGATACATTTACTCATTTCCCTTGAATACCCCTTTATTTCACCAGCAGTCCAGTCGAGTAATGGACATACCAGTCACCTATTTTGCACTTACAGAGTAATGCAGTTCTTAGCAGATGGGAAGATGTGTGAGTAGCTATTCATAAAGGGGAGGAGGAATGACTGCAGGTCAGCACAGGAGCGTGGCAGGGTGGGATTGCCAGAGGCTGGGATTAGCTTTGATTTTTTTTCACAGTACCAGAGCTATGTATTCTTTCACTGCCAGACATATGGGAAGCCCTAATGAGGCTTACATTATTGCTACTTAATATGCAAGTTGTTTCAAAGCAAGTGAAACTTGCAGTGGTAATGAACACTTAAGCAAAGCACATTTTTCTTCACTGGCCCATTACTATTCAGAGATAGTTAATATCAGCTAAATGATTTTTCTCTCAAAGATAATGCCCAGAGAAACTGTTATTGACTCCTCCCATGCAAAAATTATGTCAGGTTCTCTAAAAGTAGGAGGTTGACTTTACAACCACAGTCTCTGAAAGCAAAATACAGTCTGGCAACTTTTCCACTTGCCTCTGGTGCCTACAGGGATGCCTGGGTTATGTTTTTGAGGTTTTCTCCAAAGTCATCAGAGCAAAACAGTTGTGTTCTGTTTTGTTTGTTTTGATGGTTAAAATTATCAGTTAATTAAATACTTCCAGTAGGTAACACTTTTATAAAGATGCCAAGCATCACAGCAGGCGTGCTGTGGCCACCAGTGAGTGACCAAGCCACAGCTCAGCGAGGGAACACACACCCACAGAGTATCTGCCACAGTGTTCTTGGGCAGAGGCACGTCCTCCAGGAGCAATGATAGCCATTTTCTGACTGCTGTCAAAGCAGCTCTTAGAGAGGCAAAGACAACTTGTGCACAACCTCCTGCCTACCCCACGAGACACAGCAGCTCTGATGGTCACGTGCCTCCTCATTGTCACAACAGTTGTCCCCAACAAAGCATCCTTGATGGGAGCTTGGCTGCTCTGTTAGCAACAGAGAGGTTTTGGCACTGTCAGCAGCATCACTTGGCCGCAGCAGACTTCAGCAAACCCTTTCTGAATGCTCGAGGAGGGAATTGGAGCCCTGTGTTCATTTGCAAGCCTGGGTGTGTTGCAGAGCAGTGGCACTGTGGAGGCACCCACTGCGTGCACAGCCCCTGGCACCTGGACAGGTAAAGGAGAAGCCCAGCTTGGGAGCAGGGTAACTGCAAGAGTTGCATCATGCATGTGTATAATTTGCCCGTCTGGGTTCAAGGCTGGTTAAATACAGGCTGCTCTTTGCCCCAAGAACAGCATTTCCTTGGCTCAGAGCTGGCTCTGGTTGCAGTCCTGTAGAAACCAGAGGAGAAGCAGATGAGCCATGTGCTTGGGGACCTACTCTGCAGAAGATGTCTTTGCTTCTTGCCAGCCTATCTCAGCCAAAAAAGCTGTTCTTCCTCTGGGAGGCTCCAAGGAGGACCATTTCCTTAAGGGAAGAAAACTCCTCTTTCTCTTCTCTTCTCTGTCTTTCCAGTTATGACCTATCTCCTTCCCTTCTCCTCCCCTTCTCCTCCCCACCATCCCCATGGCTGTTTCTCATCCAGTGCCAACAAGTCCCTTCTACCTGAGAAAATTACTCAGGTTGCTGTTCTGCCTCCAGATACACAGTTTGTATTCCAAATTTCTTTAATAATCTAGACAGATAAAATAATATTAAAGGGCAGTTTAGCAAGGATGAAAAGCAAACAGTGCTGACAACTTCAACAGAAAAATATATTGAGTCAGGTTTTCATGAATTACACAGTAATCTTAAAAATCACAGTTAAAATGGCTAAATTGGTCCCTTTTTCATTTTGTGTTCTGATTTCTGGGTCTTTAGGGTAAAACCATAAAGCCTAGAAAATTACTGTTAATAAAAATTAAGAGAGGAGCTCATGGAGTTTCTCATGTCATTGCACGCTTCTGGCAGCCAAGGCTGGAGAACACTCAGAAATCCTGACTCAAGATAAAAATCATGTGAGTTGGCAATACTGCTCCAAGACTCCGCAGAGACTCTGTACCTTCTTCAGGGAGAATAACTGTTCTTTTAAAACTGCGCCATTGCAAAATTAATTAATCAGGGGAGAGGATCAGATGGAATAAATGGAGGGAGTTTTGCAGCAGCTCGGGTTTATGGCCGGAGGAGGCTGACTCATGGCTTGCTGCAGTTCTGGTGCATGCCCTGTCACGCTGCTCATTCAGGGCCCCAGACACGTCTGAGATGAGATGAAGGCATGTTGTATGTCTTGACTTCCTTTGGAGAATCAGCAGAATTGGTGTTCCCTGGGTCAGGGAGATTAAACAGTTTCTTATCAGGAGAAGCAGCACGGCAGCAGGGAGTTGAAATCTCTACATGACCACAGCACAGGAAAGCCTTGTTTTTTTCCCTCAGTAAAGGGAAAGGCCAATTTTCATCTTCATCCAGCTTAGACAATATTTCTGAAGTTAGTTAAACTCCTGGTTGTGACCACAGAGTTATACTTAGTCTGTCAGACCCTACTGATTTCCAAGTGTCAAAATTTTATTGCAATATTATTAAGTACATTATAACTGTTTGAATAGTACTTTCAAAGCTCTGTTTCCTGGTTGATCTGTGAATGATTTACAAACTGCTGCTGGTTTCTGAGCTTACCATTAGTTTCCAGACTGTGTAGTTATTTGGAAATGTGTATAATTCAAGCAAATCATTGACAGTACACAAAGTGTTCCTGTACAAAGGAAGATGTTCTAAAGAACAGAGGTGCTACCTGAGTGTGACAAACAAGCGCTGAAAGACTGGAAAAGCACAGCTTCCATGTCCTATATGTACAGCTTTTTAGATGACTTGGTTATTTACTATTTGTGGAATATAATCAGCCACCTTGTTTTTGACTCTGTGATTTGATGGTTACAGCAGGAAAATGATAGCAGATGGTGAGTCTGACCACCACCAGCCAGGCAAAGCCTGCCTCTTGCTCCTTGGGGTCCCAGACTGATGTTCCCCATAATTACAACATCCTTTGGTCAGGACTGTGGAAGGAGTTTTGACTGTCAGCAGCAGAACCAAGGGGCCGTGATCTCCCCATGGGTGGAGGAGGAGATATTTCCAAGGGTTTTCACTGCTTCTTCACATGTCCGTAGTAAAGGAGTTGAATTAGATGTAGCTGCTTGACAAACTATGGGCTCAAAATTGGTAGGTGGGGAAAACCTAGGGAAGGTGGCCAAGTTTACCGCAAGCTGAGTCCCCCGAGTCCTTCATCTCACTTGGAGGGAGGCTGGTGTGCAGCTCGCAGCTCTGACTGAGACCCTGCCATGTGCTTGCTTCAAATATACCTTAAAAAAAGGTGTGGAGCAGGATTTAATTTTTTTACTTCTTGACTATAGTGCCAGAAAGATGAAGCGAATAGCTGTGAATACCTGGCATGGCTTGGAGATGGGTGGAAGACATGTTAGTACATGTTAGAGACCAGTTTTGGAAACAGAATTCTAATTCTCTTTTCACTGATATTGTACAATTTAGGGATAACTCTGTGGCAGTTAGTAAAACACTGAGAGGAAAACAGAGGTAAAAATGTCTTCCTACCCTAAAGAAGGTGTTTCTTGGCAGATGCATTCTGGCTGTGGCCTGTAGGTTGCAGCAGTGTATGCTTTTCATTAGAACACTCCACTTCATCTTTTGTTTTCCGAAAGTGGAATTCCACAATGAGATAAAGGAACTCATATTTGGCCGTATAACTTAAAAAACCCCAAAATGACCAGCCTTGATCTTGCTGGGGTGACAAAAGGATGTAGTTTCTTCAGCCTTTTGCTGCATGGGTGTGACTATGCTGAGCCTTTTGGACCAAGTGAATCAGCATGAGGAGGTCCAGCAGCACAGGAGGGCCTTCCCAGCGTGGTGGGAAAACAGTGGGAAAGACAAGGACACACCACGAGAAATGCTGGGAAAAACTGGCCCTGGAGTTCGCATCCCACTAGGTCAATTAAATTTCTATACCTTCTGTTATTTTTGGATCTGAAGTTTGCACAAATCCGTGTAGTTGTCTGTTAATCCAATGTATTGTGCAGCAATGGAGGTGTGCAAATAACGTCCTACCACACACAGAATTGCAGAGAAACTGCTCTACTTTAACATGATCCTATCATGTGCTACAGAAGTTAAAAGCTCTAGCAGATGGCACTGATGTAACTCTGCTGCAAAGATAGGAATAAACATCAACTTCATATGTCAAGTTCATTCACTTTGTTGATTAGTCACAAACTATTATTTTTTTTTACTTTGTGACTGTAATACTAGAAAGATAAAGAGAATAGTCGTAAGAATAACAGCTAGTAGTAAGAGAAATAGTACAAACCAAAATTGTGTGCATGTTTAAATGACAAAATGTTCTGTTTTGCACCAAGAAATGCTGAGAAGAATCCAGCACTTTGTAAAGCCAGTCATAAACATATAAGTATATATGAATGCCAATGGAAATTATTGACTGAACAATCTCCTTTTTGGTGGGAAATGTTTTATCAATATTTATGCTGCTCTGCTTGAAATACTAAAGGCAGAACAGAAAAAACAGTCAAAACTCTGAAAAATTTAGAGCATGTTCTCAACTGGCTGAAAACCAGAAGTCATCATGTGATTTTTTTTAAACAAAAAGCAGTCTCTGTTACTTCAGATTCATTTGGCTTAAGGCCAGAAAGGACCTTTAGATCATTTACTCTGGCATTTTGTTTAATGAAGGCCAGTTACCCCTATATTTAGCCTGAAAACTTATATTTGGTTAACTTTTTTTCCAGAAATGCAAATAGTGTCTAGTTTTGACTTGTATAGATTGAGAACTGCAGAACCCAGTATTTCCTCTGTATTTTCTATGAGAAATTTATAACTTTCCCAATTAAAATGTCCTTTGACTGCTCCCTTAAAATTGTCTTCACATTTCAGACCTTGTTTCTTGTCATGCTTTGCTGCTTTAGATGAAAGGATCCTCCATTTTTTTCTCCTTTTGTATGTATAAACACACTGCAGTCACCTTTCCATTGTTTTGCTGCTTAACCAGATTGATTGAATTCCATAAAAAGTATATTACATATTACTAAGTTACTTTAGACTCATTCCTTATTCAAATTTTCAGCAGCCTTAAAAAATGCAAGTGCTAAAACAGGACGCTTTTGCTGGTGCTGTGTGCAGAGGTAAGAATCCACCCCCAATTCTCTTCTTTTAGAATATCCAAAGGTCAGATTTGCTTATTTGCCTTTTTTTTCCTCTTTTCTAGCATGAGGGCTCACATTCAGCTGCTTAACTCTCTCCCAACCCTCTGCTTCATGTAGTCCTCCTTGCTGCCTGCATGAGGACCTACATTCCTCACTGACAGCCGTGAAACTTTGCATTTGGTTGAATTAAACATACCTTGTTTTCAGTGCCCAAAACTGATAAATAATGCATGTTGATCTCCATGATTAACCCCTTATCTTCTGATGTTGATCCTGCATGTCAGATTGCTGGGGCTTTGTAACCACTGGCTGTGGTTGCCTTGCAACCATGTCATGCTACAAACAACCTTTCTTCTACAGATGTTTCAGAGTGGTTTTATAACCAGCATGTTGTGTTCTGCTGAGTCCTGTGACTCACCAAACACCGTGTGGTGCATCTCTGTGGTTGTCTTTATCAAGCAAATTTGTAATCTCATCAGAGAGTGATATCAGATTTATATGACGAGACCTGTTTACCACAAAGCCATGATTACTGGTGCTAATTATATTTCTATACTACATTATTTTAATTAATTGTCTTTATTAATCAGTGTTTTTATCAGCTTTGCCTTGGCTGGCATTGATGCTGACCAGCTGGCTCACACTTGAGCTCCACTTGACTCTTGGCACCACATGAGCTGTCGTCCACTTTTCAGGAATTTCCTCCATGTTAGCATATTTATTAAAATTAGTTTCAGCAGGCTCAGACACTTAATGTCATTGCTATTCTCTGTGCCCTTCCTCTCCAGAGGCAACAACTTTCCTAATAAGTGTTGGGATGGGGAACTGTCATCACAGCATTGACAACCAGGAATTCCTCTACGTCATGGCAATTTTCATGTTAAATTGGCAGATGTTATCACCTTTGGGATTTTCTGTCATTACTGAGTGATTGTTTTAGTTCTACTTCTTATTGTGTGGACAAAATCAGGCAGTGGAAGCATCGAACCTAAAACTCCAGGGCAGATACGTGAGATATACAAGCTTTAGCAACCACCAGTCTCCAGAAGTCTTCTCTTGTGTGCAGATTTCTGCAGTTCTGCCATAGGCAGAGGCAGTGAATCACTCGAATCTGTCCTACACTGAGGCTAGCATTACTCCAGAGAACTCAACCACCAGGAATCTCCCAATGACCCATGCAGACTCACATCCATTTCTCCACCAGCACGGGCCATGACTGCGTTCCTGGGGAGCAATACTGGCCTTGCGTGGGCTGCAGTGGAGACTTGTGCTGTGACGTTTCCATGTGAGCAGCACTAAAAACAGCCTCAGGCACCCTGTGAGTCTTTCAAACAGAGCTTCTATTTAATTTGGTGTGTTATGGAAAACTCTGGGCAAGCTTTCCACTCAGAGACATTATATTTTAAGGGCACTCTGTGAAGTACAGCATTCTTTTTTTATCATTTATCTCTAGGAAAATAAATAGAAGTCCTTATAACAATTAAATACCCATCTGTTACTCTCAGGAAGCTGGGGGTATAATGCCAGAAAAGAAAACCAATCTTTTAATCAGTTGTTGGATATTTAGAATCAGTGTTCAAGAAGACAGTTCAATGAAACACATATTCTAGTTCATATAGCTAAAGCAGAAGGAAAATCATGCCAAAAGAACTATTAGGGCCCAACCAAAAAATAAATCTAATGCAAATTTGTCCAGATTCGCCACGGAACCATCCATCTACAGATTCTCTTTTTTCTTGGAAGTGCCAGTGACACTGTGGTGGAATTGCAAATGGATCTATAGCACAGGATGTGTGATCAAATACAAATTTGTGCGTGAGAGTGAAGAATTTTGCCAAAGAATCTGGTAATTTAGAACAGGTTTAAAAATCTCTGTCTCAGGAATAAGTACTATTCTCATTAGCAGTACCTCCAACCTCTACATATCCCCGTTGCCCGTTGTTATGGGAAGAATCTCATGCACAAGGAATGGATGCTTTGATTTGGGCTGTATTCATAGAATCATTTTAAATCTGGCTAACAAATGTCAAAATCTTGACTGAAAAGTTGTGATATCCAAAGCACTTGTTAAAGCTGCCTGCAAACATATCTCTCATCATCCCCATTTTGCATACTCAGTGGTTAGCTCAAATAACTGACAATAATGTCAAGCATATCTTATTTATGCTATAATTATCGTTACTCACATATGTCACCAAACATAATTGTTTTCTTAGGGTTTTAAGAGTCCTTTTAGAGACAGGGAGATGTGGAAATGTCTTTCTAGCATGAGTTTAGGAGCATCTGAAAGAAGCTGCAGCTGAAAAGAGGCTGGGACTTGCACAGCTGTTTGTGCTTCCAGCTGGTTTTTGTACATTCTCCGGGTGGAGCAGACATTGATAGCTGTTCCCTTATAAAATATGTAACGGTACTTTATGACCTAATATATTTTCCAGTCCTAGGGCCGGATCCAGAGTCTGCCTGGCTCCCTGAGCAGGCTTGCAGTGCCACCAGTAGAACTCTATCAAATTCTTAATGAACCAAGGTTAGTGAGGGGTAATTTAGGGCCATTATCTTTGTAGGGTTGCATGTGGTTCAGTGATGCTCCAACATTTGCCTCCAGAGTTCTCTCCCTGCTGCTTCCCTTGCTTTCATGAGTTGTTTTGCACCACCCTTCAGAGATCTATACGTGACAGCTCTGGGTCTCTTACACTGTCTGAGGCCACTTGCCACCGAGTTGCAGCCGTGGCGCTCTCTTGCCTCCTTGGCAGCCTTCCCCAGGTGTAGTAGTTTGGCCGTGATTGGCCAATGTGTATTACTGACATTTGATAAAACCAATGAAAGCGTGGGTACGCCTTTTACGATACACCTTTTTTAAATGCAAACCCGGGAATCATCTCTCTCTTGGTTTCCGGCAAATGCTCTGGTAAGAGCTCCTGCCGAACATTCTCTGCTCCCCCTTCCCCACGTGGCTGTCGGGCCTGGGGGGGAGGGGGAAGCAAGTCAGGCTGACCGGGAAAAAAGGAAAAAAAGACCGCAGAGCCAAACTGTGAGCTTCGTTGCTGATATCTGGCTGATGGAATTCGAATTTTCTTCTCCTGCAAGCATGGTCGGTGAGAGAGTTTTCTCGGGGCTGTCTTGGAGCCGGGAAGGATCGCGCAGATCGGGCGGGGATGGCTTTTTTGAGTGGAGTTCGCTCTGGACTAATTTAACCCTAATGAGACCGAGGGGTGGAAAGAAGAA
>WAAG01064139.1:1156-15526 GCA_013390105.1 Tichodroma muraria | reverse complement strand
AAAAAAAGAGAAAAATAATTGAGTGAAGTTTATTTGTGGCATTGGGTAGAATTTAATTTTCTGTATTATGGAAAATGTAAATGTATGTCTTACAGAAACATTGCAAAATTTTGCTGTTGTGAAGTGAGATAAACCTGGAATATTTTAAAATTTAGCCCAGAATGAAAATGTGAATAATTCCTTTAATTTCTGAAGCAGAATTTCTTTGGAATGACACAAGTCACTTATGCTGGTATGGGACAATTTTTCCAAAGAAAAATTCCTGGTAGTTTTATGTTAATATTTCTTCTTCCTGAGACCCATGTAAAGTTCTTTAATCAAATCTAGAAACAAGCAGCTCTTCCATATTTATGAAATAGCAAGACTCCATGAAGTAGTAAGGCAATGAGATCTTTGAGGTGTGAGCTGTTTGCAGTTGTTGCTGTCTATCAATTTAATAACTTTTTCAGAAATGAGCAGTGTCTTTTCCAGTGCAGAATATAGAGTTTCTGTCAGCCCAGTACAAATAGAAGTACTAGTCATTTTCAGAGAAAATTGTATTTCACATGAAAAATGAAATAACAAAATGGTCATTAAGGCTCATGTAAAATCCAGTGAAATGACCCAAGGAATGATAGATCCACAAGCTAGAATCCCGTAAAAATTTTCCCATTTTTCATGTCTTAGCTCGCTTGTGTCAGTCAGCTTAGACCTTAAAACACATTTCTGCTGCTTGTCCTATTTCTTTTCAGAGATGATCCGAAAGGGCCAGTGTATTGGGTTTGCATGGCCAGATTTTGGTGGCAGGGCAGGGCTACAGGGGTGGTTTTTGTGAGAAGCTGCTGGAAGCTTCCCCATGTCTGACAGAGCCAATGCCAGTGAGCTCCAGGATGGAGCCACCACTGGCCAAGGTTGAACCCACCAGTGATGGCAGTAATGTCCCTGGGATAACTTATTTAAGAAGGGAAAAAAAATTACTGCAGAGAAGTAATTGTGGCCAGAGAAGAGAGGAGTGAGAATATGCGACCTGCAGACACCAGGATCAGTGGAGGAGAATGATCTGCTCCAGGTGCCAGGGTTGTGATTCCCCTGCAGCCTGTGGTGAAGGCCATGGTGAAGCAGCTGTGCCCCTGCAGCCCATGGAGGGCCACAGGGGTGCAGAGATCCACCCACAGCCCGTGGAGGAGCCCCAGGCCTTCTTGAAGTACTGTACCCTGTGAAAGGGACCCAGGCTGGAGCAGTTTGTGAAGAACGAAGCCCATGGGAAGGACTCACACTGGAGAATTTCATGCAGGACTGCCTCCCACAGGAAGGACCCCACACTGGAGCAGGGACTCCTCTCTCTGAAGAGGAAGCAGTGGCAGAAACAAGTGATGAACTGACCATAACCTGTATTTCCCTTCTCCCTGTGCAGCTGAGAGGAAGGAGGTAGGGAACTGGGAGTAAAGTTTAGCCCAGGAAGGAGTGGGAGGTCAGGTGAAGGTTTTTTTTTTCAGCTTTTGTTTTACCTTTCATTATGCAGCTTTGATTTTGATGGGTAATAAATTCAAGTAATTGCCCTAAGTGGAGGGTTTCTGATCCATAGTGGTAACTGATGAGTGATCTCTCCCTGTCCTTATGTCAAGGCACAAGCCTTTGACTATATTTTCTCTCCCCTGTCCAGCTGAGGATGTAGTAGAGTAGTTTTGGTGGGCACCTGGCATCCAGCCAGGGTCAAACTACCACAGCCAGTTAGACCAGTGTGGCGGCATTCTGCATGACTGGCATCCCTGTGCTTTGGAAATAACTCACCTGAACTCTGCCTTTCAGTATCGGGATTACAAAAGAAGCCTTGGGTGACAATTACTTCTAATTGCTCTTAGCAAAGGCTGGGTCCAAGGCAAATGGTTTTAGAGAAGTGTGCTCCACTAAGCTGCCTACATAAACTCTGCTTTTTGTTTATCTCATTAGCAGTTCCAGACGATTGATTCTTGATTTGTTTTCTTCTTCCTCCACACATGTGCTTCCTTTTTATCGGCATTGGCACACACTACACAGAGTGTGGGGAAATGCAGATGTCTGAGATAACTGGCAGTATAATAAATGAAATTAACTGATGCTAAAATAGGAATGCTGAACAAGGAGTTTCATGAAAACAAGGGAAGACTGGCCTTCATGAAATAGTAACAATATGAAAATAGAACTTCTTTTTTAGCAAAATAATTTTCATTACTATTTCCTTTGATGGAAACTTATCGGAATAGAATTTATTTCTGGTAAATGAGATGTGCAACTACCCTGTTCTATAGGGATATAGCCTTTTCAGTGCTTTTAAGGCCCAGTTTCCCAGCTCTCCAAAGGTATTAGTCATGTGAACATCTCTAGTTTTTCCATGAGAGCACTCACCTGGTGTTCCTTCAAGTGTATCTAGTCCTTAATGTGCCTTTCAGGGCCCATATATCCATGGTACTGATGATCTGCCTCGTAATTCACTCTATCTAGAATGGCTGAATCTTCCAGCACCTATCAGTGGTCTGCACAGCAGAGCCAAACCCATCATTACATGCACCAATGCCCCGACTCTCACCCATGGCATGCTTCCTTGGTACTGGGAGAAGACAGGAATATGCAGCAGTGACATCCAGCAAGCAAAGAGACTGTGACTGTGTGCTATATGTGTGGTGATTTTTAACAGCTTATGTAGACTGTAATGTGTCAGCATGAGAACTCAAGTGCGGGGGTAGAAGATGTGGTTATGTCTTAGAAATATTTAACTGTACAGTACTTAAGGGAGAACAAATGAGAGAACTGCGAGGTAACTTTGGCAGTGACATTGAATAAGCATAATTATTTATAGAATAAACATGAAAATGGCAGTGGATAGCTATAGTAGACATTAGCAGCATTAATCTTTAAACCATGAGCACCATAGTGTTATGGTTATGGCAGCAAATTCCTGAATTGTCCCAATCCAGTAAATCCTCAGTACTTCTCTCTTGGTATTCCAGGCCCACACTCCTGGCACCTGATATGCTGAGAGGCCCTAGGTAGCTGTTTATCAGTGTAACCATCGATTCTTAGATGCTGGAACCTTCAACACTGATCCTCTTCTGCTGATCCTACCTTGGTAGACTTTAAGTTGTCTTTCTATACCTTCAAGGTGCTGTGACCCAGGACCTTCTGTACTTCTCAGTATGTACTTCTGTAATCTCT
This sequence comes from Tichodroma muraria, assembly GCA_013390105.1. Lineage (NCBI taxonomy): Eukaryota > Metazoa > Chordata > Aves > Passeriformes > Sittidae > Tichodroma > Tichodroma muraria. The sequence goes on along the minus strand of WAAG01064139.1, from coordinate 12,355 downwards.
CAGAGAGATTTTTCATTGCTTCTGTTGAGTCCGTTCAATCTAAAGACAACGGGTCGTTGTTGGTCACCATGTCCTCACCCTGCAGCTGCTTTCCAGCAGTGACAATTCCATGAAACTGTTTCTCTGTCCTCTTGCCACAGTGGTCTTAACAGCACTGTTATTGCAGTATTTTCCTGTATTTTATTAATGGACTTCAATCAGAGATGCTAAATTACTTTATTTTAGTTCACCATTTCCTATACCGAGGTCTTGCATTTGTGACCAGCTCTTTGGTTAGTCCTTATGCTGCTACAGTGCCAAATATGTTTGTGCAGGGTTAGTGAAGTTACATCTAGGCCAATCTTGACTTAGCAGTTCCCTGTACTTTGCTGTGATGATTTGCAGCATTATACTGAAGCCTTTCTTGGCTCAGAGAGGCCTGGCTCAGCTTGGTTATTTTCAGCTCCCTGACATGTACCCAAGGCCCACTTGTTTACAATTCTGTGAGATACTCCTCTGCAGGTGAGGAACTTTCCATTTGTCTTTGTTGAGCTCCATGATGTCCTGCCAGGCCACTTCTCCAGCCTGTCATGATCCCTCTGAAGAGCAGCCATAACTTCCAGCATATTGACTGCTCTCCTAGTTTTCTCTTTCTGCTGCTTTGCTTTTTTCTCCTTTGTCTATTTTCTACATTTTTTTAGGTTGTGAAACTTAAGTAAGAGGGGCCAGTTGGCCTTTATGGCAGGGAAGAGTCAAGGGTCCCTTTAATGCATTAGCACAGTGATATTCCCCTGTTCTATGGTGGAAGAACAGCAGCCTGAGATGGTGCTCAGAGCTGCAGTGCAAGATGGTAACGTGTGCTCTGGAAAAGCACGGGTGTGAAGGAGGCAGTTGGATGCCTCCTTCACCGTGGGAGCTGTGGCTGCTGAGGAAACACTCCTGTGTTGGGTGCTGGGCTGTGGGCATGCCCACCCGTGTCCTGGGAAGATTGCTTTGGAAGCACTTGGACAAAGAGCTCCTGTACTGTCTGTGCTTGGGATGACTGAGAGGGCAGGGGGAATAACAGGAGCACTACCCTCTCTGAAGCCTCCTTGCAGGAACACTGGATTGGAAACGTGTCTTCTTCATGATCTTGGTACATTTAGGCATATGATTTGGCCAGAAGGCTCTGATGTTTGAGAGCTCACACAGGCTGTATCCTGATGGTAAATTGCTTAACACAGGTCCACTGGGATGATTCTGGCAATGAATTTACTGGCACAAAGCTGCTTGTGGCACAGATTGAGTTGAGAGGTGTGGTAAGATTTTTTGGCACCAAACTGATCCATTTCTGGGACAAGATAGATATGTAAAAATGAGTATTCTGTGGCACAAGAACTATTGCCAGCTCATCACTCAGGACCATGCAGTGACCTTGCATTCAGATATTAATGGCCCAATAGTGGTTATTCTTCAGCTGGTGGATAATAATTCCTTCCCCTTCCACCAACCCTGCTCTACCTGCTGGTGATCTGACATCTGAACCACTGTGCCACAGCTTTGGGAGTGGGAGCCAGCAGTTACCATAATGGACATGCCAGTCCTGCTGCCAGAGCATCCTCCAGGACCCAGCTGGGGCAGCTGCTCCATACCACCAGTCAGATCACCACCATACCATGTAAAGGAGCCTCATTTTTTTTCACTTAGAGGAAATTAAAATAGTAGTAAGACCACAACATTTTGTTATTTTATCAATTAATAGCATGTGATTATTGTTAATTATAGAACATTAATTTTTTTGCAGTTATTATTACAATCCACATACATAAATGCACAACATGTTGTTTATTTTAATTATGAAACCTTAAAAATCTTATTATTTTAAAATAAAATAATTGCAGGTTTGGTAATCAAGAAACAAATGAAAATTTCTGGCTTATTCCAGTGAATAAAGATAGTTTAGAAATGACACACTCCTTGGAGGAATTATTTATTCATTAAACATTATTAAAAGCTGTATTTCACCTTTTGAGTGCCTAAGAAAGTGAAAGTGATGTTTAGATAATACAGAAACTGGAAATTTACTATGGAAGTAAATTCTTAATCTTGCAGCTATTAGGAGTGATTACTGAAGAAGTGTTTATGTACTCCTATCAGTATATTGTATATAATACAGATTCATGAATCTATTGAAGAATGTAATTCATCATAACACTTATTTTACATCATACAGGTGAGCTGATAAAAGTAAAAAAATAACCCTACAAATAAAAAAACCTAAAGTATTCAAAGCTGGAGTAGTTCATTGATCAGCTTTGTCAGCTCAGACCACAAAAAAACTGTCTGGTATCATGATTTGGACAATCCGGGGTCACCTTAATTTTGCACTAATGGAAAGAAAAAAGTATATAGAACTAGCTGGCATTTGTGGATTAATTAGTTAATTTATTAACTAATAATAGGATAATATCAGGATCTAATATAAGATCCTGATTCAGCAAGGTATTTTTTTCAGCAAAACATATCTTGCCTTTCACCACTGTCACAAAGTAGTCAGTACAGGTTCATTTCACTTTTATGTATATAAACATCTTCCCAGAGGACTCTTTATTTTTGATGAAAATATCTTAAAGAAAGTAATTTTTCTGCTGTTGTGCTTTTGACAGAATAGCATTATGCCAAAGCAAAAGTGAGATTAAAGTGTTTATATTTTTCAATCAAATTGAAGAAAACCAAATGAAGGATAAGAAACAAGTTTGGTTTTCAAATGTTTTTGCTTTAAGGAATGATGGCAGCTAAAGGAGCAAGTATGAATATTTTGCAACCTTTTAACATACCAGTAATGATTTGTAAACATTGCATTATACCTTTCCTGTTTCAACCCTCATCGAGCATCTCTCATTTTTCAGCTTCTACATTCTTCAGAACAGGATTTTGCTCAGTGTCTAGAACAAAAGGGCTCTTGATCTTAATTGGGGCCTTTGGCTTCTATGGTAATCTAGGCTATCAGGGAGCAATAGCCTACAAGACTGTTAGCAGTATCAGCAAGGACATTTCAAAGGCCATTAATGCCAGTTAATGTTTATGTATCACTTGAGAGGCTGTTATTACTATGAAGTTAAAAATGGCAGTAGCAAGGTATTATTAAGCTTATAAAATTCACTTTGCTTTTGTGGGCTAGGATTTTAATAACATCAAATTACTAGTTTACAATCTGAATCTTCTGATAATATATTGGATAGTAACTTGGTAGAAGTGTGTGGCTGTCTAATGTCACTTCTATTTATCCTTTCCATCGCCAGTGACCTGCAAACTCCAAGCATAGAATCCTTTAGGGGATTCACATTTCAAAATGAAATAACTCTTGATATATGGAATCAATCTCTGCTCTTTAAGCCTGTATCTAGTGGTTTAGGAACTGTCATTCAGGCAAAAGCAAAATGTTCTTCCTGCAAAAGGAGCGGACAAATGTAGGGTTATTAGTTTCATCCCTTGTGCTCTGTTTCTTCTTTAGTTACAGAATATCTAAAATCATAGGCACTGTGATGGGAAATTCAATTTAGCATGGACAATACAGTGTACATAAAGATTAGAAAAAGGAAGCAAATATAAATTAATTCAAAGATAATGATAATAAATAAGCAATAATAGTAAAATGATTGTCTGTAAATAACAGTTAGTCAAATGCTGTTGTATTCGCATATGTAATTTCGTGTCCTTACTGTCAAAAGCTGTTGATTCTGTAACTGTGTCCCTTCCATAGTTCTTCTCTACATGAAAATGCTCTCAGTATTGTTTCAAAGTCTCCAGCTGGGCTACACCAAGCACATTGTTATCTAAAAATTTGCAAATCTTCCAACAGCCTTCTTTATAATTTTTCCAGGTAGGTAAATAAGTTCTCATGTTGTTGATTTAGCTCACTTAATGTCCCCATAGAGTGGACACAGTGAGGTTGCAATTGTGCAGGGACCTAAACTGAAGAATCTGTTGCCAGGCCGGGAAGATCCTGGAACTCAGATGCTCTGTGATGCACACATCATCCCTATTCTAATCAGGGTAATCTAATCACATAGGACTGAATTTCTTCATAGGTAGTGGGCTTGTTTTATCTTTTACTTTTTTTAGTGATCTTGGGGTTTTTTACCTCCTGGAATGCTATCTTTGATTCTCAGAAGAGTTGTCCTCATTTCTTCCTTTCCAAGTTTTACTCAGATCTCTTAAATCCCCTTCCAAGCACCACCTGCCCAGGAATCATGCCTCATTGGGAGAACTCATTTTGAGCTCTCTTTTTTGGTAGCTAATATCATGTTTATTTTTTAAAACAATCATTTTTTTAATCCCACCCTGAGTTTTCTTTTTTTTCTGCAAGGAGAATATGTAATTACTTGAAGAACACAACATAAATATCTGCACTATAGAGAGGCTGGGATTTATGAGAAAGCTCAGCTTCTAAGTGATATGACATGTGATTTTGCAGCCCTGAATTCATCCCCTCTACTCCCTATTTTGCTCTCAATGATTTGTAACCGTGCCCTCTGTCATCATAACTGCTTTTCAGTGATAACTGTAGCCTGTTGAAGTTAGAGTAGTAGTAGTAGCAGACAGGAAGAAACTTCTAGATTTAGACCTGTTCAGAGACAGCAAGCTAATACGATGAAGGCTGAATTTATGGCTAGGAACCTATTTTCCACATTTAAAGGGCACTGTCTTGTGCAATGTAGCTCATCTGGGTACTTGGTGTATTCAACTTACTTAATGAGGAATGTCCTGTGAAGAATGATACCATATATCTTGTCCTTGTCTTGTTAAATGTGTCACCCAGAAGCATATTCAGAAGTCATGTAAGTTTGATAAGGCTCCTTTTTTCTGCTCAGTGATCCAGATAAAACACCTGGGAGCATAGGGATGTTATTACCAATAAAGGAATTGAAGAAGAATTTTGTCTTCATGATAAGCTAGCATAAAAGAAATGAAATATTATTTAGCTAGAGGTTTATGCAAAACTCATAACGGCAGTATCTGAATATCTGTTTAACAGTGCAGGCTGTCTTGAAAATGGAAAGTCCTTGTATAATGATTTACAAGGTAGTAAATGAGTTGTTTCTTGCTAAAATCAGTGTCCAGAAATATTAAGCATGCACATAGCACAGCAGGCTAGCTTGGTTATTGTATTCACAGGCTGAGTTCCTGTTGGAGCAATATTAACACTGAGAGTGAATAACTGAAAGTGTTAACTCAGAGAATAAGTCATTAAAAATGCCATTTCATGAATTAGCCTCTTGTTAGTGTACTCCAAGGTAGTCTGCATAGAAGAGTTAACACAGAATGGTGAACTAGGCTGTGAAAATTGGCTTCCCAAGCAGGTTTACCTTTAGGACACCCTAAAATGTTGTCTTTTCTCTCATGGTCTGAAATTCATTCAGCTTCCTCAATTTTTCTTCTTTAAGATAAATTAAAAGAGGAAATAATTATAGAACTAGCTATAAGCATTAGAAGTATTGGTGTAGTATCCTCAGATATAATTCATAAGAATCTGACTTAATTTTTAAAAATCTGTCAGTATGTCACTAAGGCTTACTCAATATTGTTTTATAAACAAGCATTTATATTCTCACAAATAAGTATCATCCTTTCAAGTTCATGTTTCAGATATCACATTAATAAGATAAATTATAAAAGAGATTGATTTTATGCCTATTAGGGTCACTGTAACTGTTGCCTTCTTTTACATGAAGTCATGTCAGTAAGATGGTTGTGAAGCTTCAGTAACAGGAAAGTGAAGTGAGTTCTGTCCAACTATTAGAGCTCATTGAGCAATGTGATTCAAAAGAAAGTATTCTTCCAGGTTCAGCTTTTGTTTTCTTGGGTAAGGAGAGGGAAAACAGAAAAAACTTTGAGAGCACTGATTTGTATATAAGTATATGTATATGAGTATATGACCATATGAGTAAAAGTCCATCTTTTGCGGTGATTATGTAATCACAGGTTTACATGAGATATTTTCAAACATTCAGTGGAAGTTTTTAAACTGGAACCCTGACATTAGCATGTCATTTTTTACTCTGAAACAGAGAGCCAGTAACTGCCAGGTGAATACAGGATTTCAGCTTACACAGGATGGTCCAAGTGCAGTGACAACAAGAATTAATGCTAGAATCTCCTGAACATTTACTTTTCTCAGCTGGGTGTTGAAAGGAGCAATTACTTCGTGAAATTCAGCTTGATGAGGAAAAAAATGCTACATATCCTAAGGCTGGTATTTCCCATGGTTGGAATTTTCTTGTAAAAAATACTCCTTTAACACCTTTTGTTCTGGCTTACAGAAGTAATGTATTTCTCCTGTCTGTATTATTAGAAAAAAAATGATGGTGTTTCCTTAGTTTGGGACTGATATTGGATGATACTGTATAGAGAGCAAGTCTAACCAATTCTTTTGAGACAATATAACAAGAAGCAAGGTCACAAGGTTGCTGGATTTCAGCATTGAATAGCACTGTCAATTTTTAAGGCACAAAATAACATTGCTGTTCAAGATTAACAGAGGATCCTTACAGTAGAGAAGTAAAATAAAGAGAAGAAAAATACTAAGCTTTTGGATGTCTATAACAAATGAACTGTAGTTGCTAGAGGCTGCTTTTTTTTTTGTCAGTAGAGTTCACACCAACTGCCAATATGTCTGAGGAATGATTTTCTATTATTCACACCAAAGTCTGTGAACCAGAGGTGTCCTTTTAATATTTATACAGAAATTATTTCATTGTTTACAAGGCAATTTCCTCTAAATCTCTGGTCAGTCTTTAGGATTATGCCCCATAAGATGTTTGAAAAATGCTAAGAGCAAATAAAATTTCTTAGTGAGAGAAATTCTTTCTTGGAAATTGTCCTGCTTTAAGAGAAGACCTAATGCCGTCCTTTAGGTCTGTACAATATAGAAAGGAAAAAAAGAAGGAGGTAGCTGTTTTGGAAGTACAGGAGTAGTTCATTAAAATTTCTCAAGATAAAGATAAGCAATGTATATTCACAGAATTAAATTAGAGAGGTAATATTATTTGTCTTGGAAGACAAATGAACCATTGAGGATGAGGTAATTGAGAGGTGAGTTGGCAATAATTATATGCCTGCTGAAAAGTAAATAAATAATGTATAAACATGCAATTTAAAAAATCCCTCCTGATTTGGGGCTATTGCTCTTGAAAAGCTAATAGAATAAGTATCCTGGGAAGAGCACCAATAAAGAAAAGGCTGGTGGGTAGCCAGCTGATGAATACATGTAGTGTTTGTAGTGTTTGTGATGAAAGACAAACTATCTTTCAGGCATTAATCCTAAAGCAGCAGTTACCTTGACAACTGCAGGTAAGGATGATTGCAGTGTTCATCTCTCCAGATTCACTTTTAACTACTAATAAAATATTAAAATAGCTTGTCTTTTTAAAGGTCCATGTGGCTTTCCAAAGATTTGGCTTTATCTGTTCCTGAATGGCAGTTTTGCATATAGAATTGAATTTGGGGAACCTGACACATAGGAAGGACAAGCAGTTATTTATGATGTGATCTACCTTTGTGTCTGCCTTAGTGGGAACACTGTTATGGAAATAAAGCACATTCTGTTCTGTGCCGCATTTTCTGTGCAGGTCCTCGGGCTGTGCCTGAGCGCAGGCTCACCTTGTGTTGTGGCACTGGAACACAGGCACGGCTGCTGAGCCCCTGGCCTGGGTGGGCTCAGGTGTCTCCCTGTGGTGTGGACACATTCTGTCCATGCCTGCCTGCTCAGGTATTCCACTGCATCCCCCATACTGCGTGGTGGCAATGTTCACTGGCTGGCTGGGGTTCCGGGTGGAAGGAAGCAACCTCTGGTGGCAGTGCAGTAGAAAATATCCCCGGCAGCATAGTCATGTGAACAATGCATCAAGAAGTAAGTCATATTTTACACTGTACTCGGCAGTGGCTCTCTCAGTAATCTTTTATGGACTATTCTGGGTCAGCATGGTGTGGCTGGTGAGCCCCCAGAAGGGATAGGGGAAGGCCATTCTGGCATTTCGTGCTAACCTTAACAACTGACTTTACCCTTCTGCTCCTGCTCATAGCCCCACAATTAGAATACAAGCCTGTGTTTCTGACCCTGCTTCTGTGGAAGTGCAGCCTCACTCAGATCTGAATAATAGCTGTGTACTATGAAGGGAGTGTCTTACTTGGAATTTGGGTGATCCTAACATGATGTACTAACCTAGTAACGATGTCTGTACCTTGATTGTTCTTGACAACTATGTTAAAGGAAATATAATATCAAAGCTTCAAATTTTCTGTGTGCAAACTGATCCTTGAAACTGATCCTTGAAGCTGTCGTCAGTGCTCCAAATTGGATTCCCAAGAAATACATCAAGGTTAGCAAGACTACAATTTCCTACTTACATTGCAAACTAATATTTTTGGATATGTTAAAGTTTATAGTCAGTATGTACATCCTCTAAAAAGAATTGTTCTTTCAAAGGTCCTCAGGATGTGCATATGTTTTGTCTGTTCATTTGTTTACTAAAAAAGAAAAGGAAGTTCAGCAATAGAGATTGGATTTTGATAGTGAACTTCTGACAGGTTATATAAATACCCTTCTGTGCCTTTTAGTAGATTTTCCTCTATGGGAAATACTTGTTAAATCATGTACTTAGTTTTATCACACTCTGATTTATATTTTGATGATTATCTTCTCTAGCACTGAGCCATTATGTTTTCAGCTGATGTACATCCAGTTACTTAGCAATAGAATTTAATGTCTTCTATATTAATAGGATTGTTGGAAAGTGTGAACGGTCCTTTGACAGAGCTATTAAGTCAGCCCTGGAAGCTACAGCTATTTTTATACATGACAGATCAACAGAGAGAAATTTAATATTGATACTGAAAATTTTATTCTGATCCATAGCACCTTGTGCTCTATGGCATAGCCTCAGGGTATGAGCTCGAAAAGCTGATCTCAGAAAACTGGGTAACTGCTTGCTCAGTTCAGGCTTTTGTCCATATATTAACTTCTTACAATTTTGTGCATTTTGTGCATGTGTGTAAATGTACCAATGTTTAAAGTTTTTGTTGCAGAAAAAATTTTTCAGTTCCCCTCTTTTTGACAGCAGAGGAAAAATATTCAAGGTGCAGGACTGTGAGATTATCAAAAAGCCGCAAATCTTATTCTTGGCAATTAAGTGAAATTATAAGTATACACTACTGACATATTCACCAGCTTGATTTGTTCTCTAAGACTTTATAGAGCAGCAGAAAGGCTTCAACAGCATTTGCCTATTTAGTACTGCAGCTGTTTCTGGTTTGGAGAACACAACACAGAAAGTTATCAAAAATGACCAACCAAAAATCGAGACACATTCCAAAACATTGTCAAAAGAATCAATGAGGATGATTTCCACTTTCTGCCCTTCTCCTTGTCTCCTGGTATCATCTGCCTGCCGTCATCATCAGTTTTATCTAGCCTCCTAGGTCTACTAGACATCGATTGTGCTTTGTTACCAATGTATTAGAGATTCTGGTCAGCAGGGTGATGACAACATCTATGGGTACTGAATAGACAAAACTTGGACGTACACTGAATGCCAGTTTGAAGGAAGTGGGATAACGGCAAGGCTCATCCTGTGTTGTAGCAGGTGTTAGCAAGAATAGTACAGTTAGGAATATATACAATTAGGCACACGACATGATATAATTTGATACAGAGCCAGAGGAAAAGATCTTCCTCTGTGTTACAATACAATAGAAACTGTGTAACACTTTCAGCAATTTCCTTTGCAAGAAAAAAAAAATTGAAGACGTAGTTACAGTATTTCCACTGGCCTTAGTTCAAGATGGAAATAAAGAAAATTAGTATCACCTCCTTTGCTGGGTCACTGCAGAATGCTTTCTGGCATTCTAGCAAGAGCAGTTTGGTTGCCAGGAGACAATAAGTTAATTTTGGAAGGTAATGCCCTCCAAGCAAGAAATGCCAACATTCTAGATCAGAGTAAAATCTAATGCTCTGCAGCCAGAAGATTGCCTTTTAAAAGGATTTATCTCTCTACCTTACTGATAATAAACAATCTGTGCTGCTGCATTGTCTATTGCTGGCAGAACAAAATCCTGAACAGTAAAATCTTAGGGTGCTGTTAGGTAATCAACATAAAAATAATGCTGCAGCAGGCTCATCTAGGTTAAGCCATCTGCTAGCTTTGCTGGTACATATGTCAAATGACAGACTGCCAAAACTATTTCTCATGGTCTTAAAATACAAGGGAGACCAATGAAATGTTACAAGGGCAAATTCAAAACAAGTCCACAATTAATGTGTGGCATTAATTTCACCATGTGGGCCATGGCAACTAAAGGCTTTTGGGCCACTAAACATTTACTGATGCTGTTAAAGTCTATACACAAAACCATACTGACACCTCAGAATGGAAATAGCAGCAGAGCAACGTACGAGACGCAAGAAGCTGTATCCCTGATGGTGATAATCACCATCACCATTCAGAATATCCCTGATGTTCTGTACTGCCAACTATAGCAGCACAGAAGCATTTCTCTTCAGTCTAGCTGCAAAAATAAATCTTCGTATATTCAAGCTCAAGATTGTCAGAGTTATGGAGAACTCATGGAAGATGAACATTTGAGACAGGAATCGCTCCTGAAATCATTTGAGCCTTTCTGGGTGAAGATGGGATTCATAATTGTAGGGATTGGTCTTAACTGAAAATCTTTTGATTATTTGGGAGAACGGGTAAATGGGCAAATGTATTGCAGTGGTCAGCATGTAGTGAACTCTGGCATTGAACAGTTTTGATGTAGTTCAGGAGAGTGTTGCGATCAGTGACTTATGCAGTACCTGAGAAAGTTCACGTAAGTTAAGTCAGTAAAGTCTACTTGACTGCTAAAATGGTTGTAAACAGACAGTGGAATTACAGTATTTGCAGAGAAAAAATTGTGAGGCCTCGAAAAAACTGCAACAGTTATTTGAACATTAGAGAAAATAACTTATAATGGCATAATTAAAGATTATAAGATAACTTAGAGGTGACTTGATTATGGTACATAAGTTCCAGGAAAATATCATCAGGTAGTAATATTCTCTTTCGGTCTAAAAAAATTACACCACAAACCCTAGCATCTGGGAATAAAAACCAAGCCAACCTGTAATTAGATGTAGAATCAGATTTTTATCAGTATGGGTGATAAACTTTTGCAACGAAGTGTGATATTTTGGGAAACACA
>WAAG01064136.1:14886-49311 GCA_013390105.1 Tichodroma muraria | reverse complement strand
AGAAACCCAACCCCCAACAATGGACAAGGAAATTATTCCCAGCCAAAACTCCATCAGATTTTTATCGAGCTACCTGTTCTGCAGGTGCTAATGCATTTTCAGTTAACCTGTTTCAGTACTGGTGCAGAAACATGACCATCTCAAGCAGCCTCCACTGATGAACTAACTGGCCTAATTACCCAACATTTGCAATTCAGTGAAGCAATTACTTTATTTAACAGCAAGTACATCAGATCAAACCTCCAGGGGCTTGTCTGGAGACACTCCCACCCTTCCCAATCAGTCCAGAATCCCGAAATATGCAGCCATGGAAGGGCAGTGCTGAACCTAGCATGTGCAGAGCTTAGAAGCAGTTTAACTACAGACTGGGAATGAGGAAAAGCATGGAGATTAGAACATGAGCAATCCTGCACAGGGAACGAGAGGAGGGAGAGCAGAGTGTGCCATGCACACAGACAGGCTGCTGAAGGTCAGTGCAGGATGAATGGATGAGACACAGAGGCTTTCAATCAACTATCTGGCTAAGCAGACAGAATGTTTTCCTAGGAGGTAAAAGGGCACCAGGCTGGGACCATGCTGCCAAGAGCACAGGACAGTGTGCAGAAAGGGAGCCATAAGCTGTATACACTGACCTTCCTGCCACCAACAGCACAGGCTAAACTCCAGGTGTGAGATTTATCCTCTTCTCCTAGTCTGAACATGTTTGCTTTCCTGGTGGCCCACCAGGAAAAGTGGTGGTGTGTGAATTGCTGCAACCTCCGTGCCATTCTCTGGGCAGCACGTGGGGTCTTGTGATACCTTGTCTGTACTGTGATCTGACCAGAGTGCAGATCTTTCAGTCATGCCATAAACACATTCTTCAGTTTTACAACCAGGAATGGCATCCTAGAAACCCAGTTCTGGGAGCAGTGCTCTACCTTATCAGTACAGGTCATTCTTTTAATCCTCACCCTGTTGTTTTTCGCCCATTCTTTACACGAGCTACAGGTCAGGCTTCACTTCATCATTAATATTTCTGTTACAAATCTCTTACGCACCTACATGTGGGATAATCACTGTGCTCTGCCTCCTTCAGACATTCACTAAGAGGCTGGAAGATGGCTATTGCTCTTCAAGGAGGCTGCAGACCAACTGGAAAGAGTCCAGATTGCAGACCTAAAAGGTAAGATGGAAGAATGAGAGTTTGCTGAGTCTAGAAGCAGGCAGACCAAAGGGACGCAGGGTAACAATACATGAAGTACCCAAATATCACAGCCATAAAAGGCTGCAGTTACAGAAAGGAAGATGATAAACTGTTAGTGTGTCCATGCTGGGTAAGGACAAGAAATATTTGTCCTCAATTATACCAAGTAAGGATTAGATTAGGCAGCAGACAAGATTTTTTCCAGCTGTAAGATCATGAAGTACTAGATTGGATCACCTGGAGAAGGGCTTATAACACCACTTTGAGGAGCTCCCATTAAAAATATATTTATCTGCCTTGGAGCTTGGTGAAGCTCTAGAGGGCCTTTCTGCATTCCTTCAGAGAGGGTTTATGGGGAGATTGTAAAACAAGAGTTTAAAGTTCAGCTTTGGTCTCCACGTTTGTGGAGATTTGTGGCTGTGTTGGGTGCATGGCGTGTCCTGATTCTAACGATCCCACCTGGATCCTGCTGAATAGCAGGGGCTCACTGGCTCTGTACAATCCTGACCTTCCCACTCTTCCCAAACTTTGTTACCCTTTGACCACTGCCATAAGCCAAGCTAGGCTACATCATCAAAATGGTTCACTCTTATTTAATTTTTTTTTAAATTTTATTTTTTTAGCTAAATGGATTTCTACCTACTCTGCAATCCCAGAGGAAAAGGAAGTTGAATCTCTGGCTGGAGACAGCAGTTCACAGTGACCAGTCCCAAGGGAAAAGATGATATCAGTGTTTCTAAGTTTTCAGTTAATTGTGTTTACTGAAGAATACATCGCATCAGAGTGCCTTGAGTTTTGGCCAAGTCTGTAAAAGTAAATAAAGACAATTCCAGCCTAATGTTAGAAAACTGACCCTTGGATTATTTCTGAGCTCACTTCTTCCAAAAGCTAGAATAAACCCTAATGTGTATGATGTGAAATAAGGAGCACTGGACTAATACCTTATTATTTCAGCAAAGAAATGTGTTTGCTGTAGGGAGAAGGCACCTCTCCTCCAAGGTGACAGGCCAAAGACATAGCAGCCCTTTCCTCTCAGGGCTTGTCTGGTGACCCCTCTGCCACTCAGCAGATTTCCAGTGGCCTCCTCACAAGGACGTGCCGCAGAATATGCTGTGAAGGGGAGATGCTCCCCAAAGGGGGACAAGGCAGGAGCTGAGGATAACCCCAGCATTGGCTGTGTCCCCACTGAGGGCACCATCCCACAGCACCTGAGCATAGCAGGGTGCACAGGGACCACGGCCACAGCCCTGGGATGGATCAGAGCAGGGGACATTTACAGGGGCCCAGCAGGAGGTGGGGGTGGAGGCAGACCAGCCTACAGCAGAGTCCAAGAGCTGAATTTAAATGGAGCTCCTGGTCCATGAGCAGAGGGGACCCAGGTGGGGCTGGCTGGGACAGCTGAGGCCTGTCAGTGCCCTCAGGGGCTCTGATACACTGCCCTGCACTCTGAGGTTGCTCCCAGGCGGGCAGAGCCTTCTCTGCCCTCCCGTGAGTAGCCGTGCTGTGTCCAGAGGCCATGGCAACCATCGGGGGCTGGCCGGCTCCTCTCTGATCCTTTCCAGCCTCTCTTCCCCCTGGCCAGCCCTGTCAGCCAGGTTCCTCACTCCTCTTGTGCTTCACGAGCACACCTTGAAAATTGCTCACAGCAACCCCAACATGGCCATTTCTGCCCAGTACAGACCCATTAGCCGGAAACTCTCTTCTCAGCCTTTAATGATGCAAACCACAAAGCCATTTGTCATGCTACATCTTCTTTCCCGGTGAATAAAAGTCAATTAGTGTTTCCAACTTTGCTCTGAAACAGCCTGGCTCCCTCCTGCTTCTTTATGCTACCAGGAAACCATCTACAGTAATGACTTCCTTGGATGTCTAGTGCTGTGTTGCAGTGAATTACAAGCTCTCTAAACTCCCCTCCCTGTGTACCAAACACAGAAGCCATGTTTTGCTGCCAGAAATTCCACAAAGATTTGGGTTTTGAACCTGTCATATGGCTGTTTTATAAATTTTAATCTTTATGCTCAAGGAAAGAAATAAGATCTTGGCTTCCAGACCATATTTCCTGTTTCAAACATGAAAATCTGCCTTAGTAGAGGAATAAACTCTTGAAAAACAAATGCTCCAGAAGATCTGCAGAGTCAAAGCACGTGAGAGTCCTGTGGCTGTCAGTGAGCTCTGGTGGCCTGCTGGAATCCCAGGACCCTGGCCACCACCTGGTCACATAGCCCAGCCTCCCTGTGAGTGACTGGCTGTAACCCATGGGATCTTCAAACAAGGGGCTCTGCAGAAGCAAATCAGCTCCAAACACAAGCTCAGAGTCTCTTGTATTTGTCAGTGTCAGGATGTAATAAGGCATTAAAACTTGACTGGCACATGATAATTGTATTAGAGCTGCAAGGGTTTTAAATTTAAAAGACAGTAATGTTCCTAAAATGAAAAATTCAAAACTGGTGTTTTCTATCAGATTGATATTTTGATTTGAAGGAACAACCATTAATCAGAGCTAATTAATACTAAATAAGATTTTTAAAATTAAGTTATTTAATTGCTTGGCCATTTTTAATTAAAGAAAGCAACTCCACTATTAAATAAAATCAGATGTGCTTAGGTTCATTGCTGGTCAACAATGAACTTATACATCTGCTTAAATTTCATAGGACCATGGAATGGTTTGGGTTGGAAGGTTTGTCATCCCACCCTCTCGTGAGCAGCATGTTCACAGCAGGTGAGTAGCATCCCTGAGCTCCTTGACTGAAGTCTCCTACCCCACCTACATGTCAGCATCCTCCCTTCCCCGCTGTAGAAGAGCTGTGAATGTCCTTCTATTTGTAAACATCCCCTCTTGGGCAGTTTGTAGTGTATCACCTGCCTCAGAGAGCCCACAGCACAATTCCTGCTCTGTGGGTCACCGACAGGGCAGAGATGTGGGCTGACCTTTGGCACCCTTCTGGCACCTTGTGGGGCAAGCTCCATGCAGTGCCAGGCTCCTGGTGCTCTGCTGAGTGTGCTCCCTGGTGTCCACATCTCCTGGCTGGATGGGGCTTGCCCTGGGAAACAAGGGCACAAAGCAGAGCCTGAGTCACTTCTGGGGAATGTGGCCGCTGTTTGGATGGGGCCGAGCTCCTGTGCAGGGAAGGCTTCGGGAGAGTTTTGTTCATCTCTTGATTCATCCTTGAAAGAAGCCAGCAAAAGTCACTGGGCCTGGCTTCAGGCCCAGCTCACACAATTAGAAAAGTATTAGCTGAACTTAATAGGAAAATCAACATTAAGCAGATAGGATCTGGTACAGTTGTTAAAGACTATGTAGTGTTTTTCCCTGGCAGAAGCCTAGGGTAATGGAGGGCTTCCAGCACACAGAGCAGCCTCCAAATGAAGGCTTAATTGGCCTCTGAAGCCACTCATATAATTACAAACACTTTTAATGAAGCATGAAAAATACAAGCGCCTGGGACTGGGACATGGAGAAAAGAAATTACCTCATTCATCTCAGAAAACAAAGCAAAGCTGCTTTACCTTCTTCCTTACATTGAAATCTTCTTCCCAGCTCCTGCCTGGCCAGTAGACTCTTGTCAGGTGCTAATTTCCAGGGCAGTGCTAAGACCAAGGGGAAATCTTACACAAGAGAAAACTTCTGCTTTTTCCTGGCTGTGGGGGACACCTCTCCAGGCCCCCCACCCCTGGCTGTGGGGTGGACACTGGGTGGACACTGGGATGGACTTCGACTGCCCACTGCTGGTGTGCACGGCACAGTCCTGCCTGTAGAACACAGCTGCTTTGGCAGAGGATTTATTGTTTGATTCTGCTGTAACTTCAGCTAAATGGCCCCCCTGATTTCTGTTCAACAGCTGCTCCCTGGAACACATGCCTCTGCCCATTGCTCAAGCATGGCAGCAACATCTGTAGCACCTGGTTCAGCAAAAGCCACACACATTCCCTGCCAAAGCAGGGAGCTGCAGCCCCTGGAATGTGTGACCCAGAGCAAACTTGGTGGAGAGTCCAAGGTACAGCTCCTCAGTTACTGTGAAGGGTTGAGGCAAAGATCAGTGGGGTTTGTGCTGATTGTTGGTCTACAATTTTCTGGTTCACTGGAGGCAAGTTGTTGGCTTGTTTGTTTTCAGGAAGACTCTCAAGTCTTACTGACAGAGTAACCGAGGTCTGGAAGGGAGTCAGAACCCATCTGATCCAACACTCACAAAGAGCAAGGAGAGATAGGACATCTGTGTCCTTTCTGTAGATCAGGTGGCATCTGGTCCCACCAAAAGGAAACTTCAATCAGGACTGTTAGGAAGCATCCAGAGGCAGTACAGTTTCAATCAAGAAGGCTTCCTCCCTTGTACATATGAGCAAAACAGCTGTACCAGCACCACACCCAGCTTTGTCCAATTAGCCATGCCATCATCCTGGCTAATTAGCCTACTCAGAGCTTTGCAAGGCCACAGCAATATTGCTCATTCTTTCAGTATCTGTTCAGATCCCACTGTACCACTTCACTTTATATTTTACCCCACTGTTTATCACTAAGGCCAGGGTCAGAAGCTGTGTGTGTTCGTCACCCACTCCTCTGCTGCCAAAGCTCACAGCTGCTAATGCAGGGAGAATCAAAATTCAGGAGAAAAATTCCAATGGACTTGTGAGGAAGGGACGGCATGGGACTACCAGGGCTGCCAGAAGGGCAGCAAGGAGGCAGCAGTGTGCCTGCTGTAGGGTAGATAGACCCCACTGCATCACTTTGGTGCAAGCTGGTTTTCACCACACATCTGGTGGGATTTGAAGGCTCATGGCCCTACACACGCCTTGGCCTTCCCTCTTGAACCCTGCATCCCCCTCTTTGAAGAGCTCTGGTGCTCATTTCTCATGTGCCAACACACCCCACACAGTGTCCATACAAAGCCACTGAGTTGCTCAGACCAGGCATGAGAGATAGGAAATTTCCATCCTCTCCAATAAACTAATTTTGGCTGGACTTACTCAGCCTCCTGTCACTGCTGTGGCATTCATCTGCACTTACACACTGAGAGATGGGCACTGGTCACTGGACCACAATTTTTTTCATATGACTAACACGGTTTAGTCCGCAGCAAATTCCGTCCAAGAATTCTAGCCCTGCACAGGCCAGACTGTGTCAAGAAATGCTGCAGAATAATCTCACACGTAGCATTTGTGATCTTAGGGGGCACTGGCCAATCTGCTGAAGCAGGCAGTATTCAAGCAAAGGGAGAGCATCCTCTCCCACCCAGGAAGATGGTGATTAACAGCTACAGTTCCCCTGGCACAACCTGGACACAGTCAGCCCCAGAGCAATGACTTTTTCCCTGGCTTTGCTGGGTTTTACTTTAACAGCAAAAATGCTAACATTAGATCAAATCACACTTGGCTAGAGCAAGATCTGTCATGAACTTAACTGCCCTCAAGTGATGATAAAAGAAAGTGCAGATAAATAAGGCACCTGAAGAGGAGCACGTTTTGCAGCAGCCTGAGTGAGACTTCAGAGAGGCTCACTTGTGCAAAGGAGGCTTTCCCTCACATGTTCTAGGCACAAGCCCAGGATTTTGCTTTGAGGTGTCTGCTCTGGCTCTGCCCCAAGGGCTTGCTGGGGTTCCCTGTTTCCAGCTCTGCTCAGATAATCATCACACCAGCTAAATGAGTGCAGCACGGCAAGCACTGAGGCAAAACAGAGCCAAATGATCCTTCACAAGCCAGAAAAGGACCCCAGCTCCCAGCCCACCTGTTTTTTTACAGCTGAGATGACGCGGGTTCCTGCACGCACTCAGCTGCCAGACAATGACTCCAGGTGCAAACATCAAGAGAACAGTTGTGTCTTTGGGCACGTCTGCACAGTCCTGCCATAAAAGTAACAGGAACAGAAATAAACAGGGCCTGTGCCATCAACACAAGTGGCGATTTGTCATTGATGGTTCTGTCACTGGAAGAGGGTGACCAGGAAAGCGGTGCATGATCACTCAGCTCTGGATACTGGAGATCCATCAGAAGCCAGCAGGTGATAAGAGCATCCAGGTCCTTCTCAGCAGGAACAGAAGGGATCTCTGGTATAGATGATCTTTAAACTGACAATCAATGCTCTGAGTTTGCAGAATCACGAGACTCTTTTGCCCCTCTCACAACCCTTTTGCCCCTCAGGCAGCTGACAAGGATCTTCACATCATGGCACATGTCTAGGATGAGTTGGTGTGAACCAGGCAGCAAAACTGCAGGTACAAGGGAAGTCTGAAAAGGAGATTGTAACCAGGTGGGGTTTGGCCTCTTCTCCCAGGCTACTTCTGATCGGACAATAGGACACAGCCTTAAGCTGTGCCAGGGAAGGTTCAGGTTGGACACTCGGAGGAATTTCTGCACAGAAAGGGTGACTGGACTCTGGAATGGGCTGCCCTGGGAGGTGGGGGAGTCACCGCCCCTGGAGGCGTTTGAGGACTGGACACGACCCTCAGTGCCATGGTCTGGGTGACAACGTGGTGGTGGGTCGTGGCCTGGACTCGCTGATCTCAGAGGTCCTTCCCAAGCAAATTAATTCTGTGGTTCTGTGTGACTCGGCAGGGATCTGCTGGATGTTTGGGGTGGACACATGGGAGTACCAAAGCTGCTCTTTCTGCTGGCTGCAAGTCTGACCCTGCTCACAGAGAGCTCTAAACCTTGGGGAAAACCTTGACAGGCCTGGCAGTGGCTAAACCACCTCCAGAGAAGAAATAGTGCATGCTAATGAAAGGGAGGAGGGTGGGATGGCTGGGAGGAGCTGTGCCCAGGGCGACATGGGGAGCTGCATGGCTGCACCTCAGCCTGTGCCCTGTGCTGGAAATCAGGCTCTGTGTTTCTGGAAAACCCCAAACAACTGACTCCTTTCACCAGGGAAGCACCTGGGAAGAATATTTCTGAAAGATCAGACTACTCCACTGATTATTTCTTAGTCCTTAAGAAAGGCTGCTCTATACATTGCTGCTGAAGCAAGCGCCCCTTGCCAGCACATGCTGGGGATGATGGAAGGTACCAGCAGCAGTGCATAGCTCTTTTGGGTTCCACTGGAGAACACGTGGGATGTTGATTCCCAGGCAGAGGTATTCATGTCCCCTTTTTGCGAGGGAGAAAAGACATGTCAGAACTTTTCAAACAGAGGGAGCACCGGGACAGCGGTGGCTACTGTTGGCCATCACCTGAGGTGCCTTATCTTGGCGCTGGAAGAGCTGGGTGCCCATATACCCATCCTCTGGGCAACATGTATCTACACTGTCAGGATGAGGCTGGAATTCGATAATCACAAAGCAAACGTTTTAAACTTGGAGATCATTCTGGGTTGAAAAAACCCAACTTACTTAGCCTCAGTGAAAATCTCTAAATTAGGATTTGAAAGGCGCTTGTGGATCAAGTAAAGCAAAGGGTCTCCTGATCTACAGGCCTTCCCTAGGAATTACAAAAACTGCCTTGTGGTCACTGCAAACTGGAATGGAAATTCTTTCATACATGCCACAGGGACACATTTCAGATCAATGGTCTGTCCTCAGGCAATCTGGGCTGATCGGTAACAGATGAAGTGCAACATTTTTATTAGATTTGGTGACCACAGCAATATCGAACTTATTAAAGTTCCATGTTTATCAAATTGACAGCATAAATAGCATAAATGACAAGCTGATAAATGATCACCTGCTTTCACAGGGAGATGCTTTCTCTTCAACAGAGAGACTAAGAATAGCTCCCTTCCTAGTGTGCATACTGAAACCGCAAATATCATGTTTCCTTTGTTTTGAGGAAGCTTTTTTGGCAAGCTTTGCAAAACTTATTTTTGTGATCCCAGTTATTCTAGCTGTGGCAGAAAAACACAGAAGAGAAAGACAGGGGCAGATTTGGCCTGATGAGAATCTGGTGTGAACACCAGAGGTCACCAAGGACAACTTGTACAAAAGCTAAGTGTATCATCAAACCCACAATAATCATGAAGCATGGCATGACTCAGGCTAAAAGCCTGAAAAATTCGTGGAATGGATAGTGTCCAAATTGCAAGGTCTTTTGCCATGGTCATAACAGCATGGGGTGACAGTGAGGAATTAAAAAAATCCATCCTGCTGCCTAGAGTGCAGAATGAAGGATGGGTTCAATTGTTTCTGCTGTTGCCGCTCACATCTGCTGGGTCCCAAAAGGTCTCAGATCTTTGCCAGATCACAGTGTCTCCAACACAGCACCATGAACAGAACGAATCAGATAGGATTTCTTGCATGACTGGAATTCAACACTCACACAAGAACTTTACTGAAGCAAAGCCTTGTCTCTGCTATGCCTGAAGCTTTCCTGAGGGCTCTCTAGGATTCACAGCTCTCAGCCTCTCACTGTGTTAGGTAAACAGCAAATTTTCTTGAGGGTTCCTGCAGTTTTGGATGGCAGTTTTGGGAAAGCTGCTGGTACCCTGATGCCTGGTGACAGAAGGCTTTTATTGGAAATTCTGGTATGAGCAAAGAAGAAGAGAGACTATGACTGACTGGTAAAGACTGACAAGGAGTGTCCCTGCCTCGAAGCCAAACACCTCATTACATTTCTAAGTTTGGGAATAGGAAAAGAAAACTATTACTGCAAAACTTACATAATCTAGGAAATAAAACTGTCCCAGCTTATAATTGAGAATACAGCTTTTTTCAATCCTCAAAAATCAGTTGAACCTTCCTGGAAAATTTCCCAGTCATTCTGAAGATTGCACTGAAATGTGATGTAACATTATTTTTACTTAATTTTCTTGATGAATGTCTTTGGGCAATTACTGAAGAGAAAAATCAGAGTGACATGTAGCTTTTATATCTTCAGATGCTTGTCTTCTTTGCTGCTGACAGACTTTGAAGATAATATATTTACATATTCATATGGAAATTCAGCTATATATTTTCTAGTTTTTTGGGTACTAATTTTTTACTGCTCTCATGGGAAGACCACTATACCACTTTGTAAGCCCTAGGACTATTTGCCTCAACTAAACCAGAGCGCAAGAACAAAGTGTTATCAGGAAGAAGCAACAATAAAATATAGTAACATATAAGCTGAAAAAAAAATATTGTAGAAACACTGTGGAGATTTGACAATGCGCACCCTGGTGGCTCAGCCTGGGCTGCAGCATCCTGAGCTATTTCTGGTACTCTGCCTGGAAAAGTAAAGTAAGGACGTGCCTGGCATTAAGCGTGTTGGCTCTGCTTAAACCACCCAGTGGTTCTGTGATAGTGGACTCAGTCCTGATGCAACACAGGTCTTATTCCCTTGTGTGCTGTAGGGAGTTCGATTTTACGGTTAATAGTCGGGGGATTAGGAGTCACAGCCCTCTTGTGCATGACTAAGCAACAGTCCCACACGTTTCCCAGAAGGACCAGAAAACTCTCAGCCCAGTACTTGCTGCTGTGTGCTCCATTGCCATGGGTTGATAAAATCTCTCTCTTAAAAAAACCCACAAAAAAACCCCAAGACCAGGTCGTCATATTGAGGAGTCCTTCTGGATTTCTGTAAGACAGAAATAAATCCAGTAGTGCAGAACTCCGGTGGGAAGGATATTTTGGGCAGGATTTAGAGAACATTCCCGCCTTCAGCGCTTCCTGTGAATAGCACACTGAAAAAAACACATTTTAAAAGAGGCCTGTGAGTGTGGAAGGTGAGCCTTTCCAGAAGGAAACCTTTCTGGTCATTAACACGCCATTGTCTCATGAGCACTGATGTCAGAGCTGGCTGCGAGCACCGCGGGGCCCAGCCGAGGAAGCGGTTGCCTGAAGATTAATGTGACAGTGATGTGTGTCATATGTAAATAACACTAATCAGGGATGCCGGCCGGGAACCGCGGGCCAGGCAGGAAATGAATACAGCTGAGAACTCTGCAGACTCACTTTCTTACTCCGACCTTTCAAAAGACCAAATAAATTGATTCAGTTTAGCACGGATGTAAACACTTTCCCCGGCAGAAGTTCTAATGAAGCTACAAAGATTCCCATGCCTGCGCCACGCTGGAGTTTTCACCAGGGATGGCTTAAAAAATCCTTTTGCGATGCCTGGCAGGCAGACCCCAAAAGCAAAATGTTATGTTCCTGTTGCTAGTGCTTCATATCTGAATTTTATTTCCTTCCTTTTGAACAGCAGCAACAAAGGAGAGTTTTCCAACGTGTGTGCATGCATCTCAATGATTCTCCTTACTCAGCTGAAGAATCTCACATGACAACCCCCTCCCCTGGGATGTGTCTTTTAAGGGCACCACTAAACAAATTCCCTGAATTAGCAGACAGCAAGCACCTCTACTTGACATTCCCAGTAAAACTCTTTTCCTTCTGGATTTGCTTCATGGGGAAGAGATAAAAAAACTAACCATAACTTGGATCATAATACTATTAAATTTTAGGTACAATTACGGTTTCCAACGAGGAATAAAGAACATAAATATTGAGGACTGATAAATTGGTCAGAAGTGATTGAGGAGCAGAATTATTAATTAAAACCAAATTAATTCAAAATACATAATTTTAAGTGTGTTTTAAATTGTAATGTAATATGTAAATGTAATTTTAATTTTCAAGTCTTCAAATGTCTTTACATTTGAATGAAAAACAAATATGGAAATCCATGTTTTCAGCCCATGCTCTTCAGTGAAGTTTATTTCCATGCTAATTTCTTCCTATAAGAAAAAACAGTAAAAACGATTGATTTAGTTTTTTGTTTTTCCTCTCATAAAGATGAATACTGCTTCCCTTCAGCAGAAACCTGACCCAACAAAAGCCATACTGGTGAGATTGGATTTGAATAAGAACAGTGCTGGAGCTTGGCTATGGAGGAGCCTGGGCAGTGCCTGAACATGAGAATGGAAATGGAGGAGGCAAAGTTTGCATTTACCTGGGAAGTAAGGAAAACAGCTTAGAGAGAGATCCAGTGGGATTACTAACAAAGGAGGATTCCCCATTGTGCTCCAGCTCTTTGTGCTGAGCTGAACTGTCAGTCGGGGCTGCACTTCTATTCAGTTGGGCTGAAAGCCCGAATCTCTCAGAAACTCCCTGTAAAAAAGAAACATGCCATTCTCATGTACAATACAATCCCCTTGCTGCCAACACTGTCAGCCAATATTTCTTTCATGGAGGACAGCTACTGTGTCTATACAAATCAAGCATGACCTGATCGTCAGCTGTGACAGGACCTTATCAAACACCAACAGAAGCCAGTGCAGACACTTTTCAGCCAAAGAACAGGAAAGCCCAAAGGATCAGGACAGCACCTCATCATCCTGCACTTTATGACATATTCAATTTTATGTTTGTGTCACATGAAGATTGTTACGAAAAGATATTTAGTATTCATTTAACCATTGAAAAATGTATTTCTACAAGTAATAGAACATTAACTCAATATTGCTCTCACATTTCAGAGAGAATCTTGATTTGAAGGCTTAAAAATCAGTAACCTCCTTCCCAACAGATCTGTGAATATATTTCAGTGGCTAGAGAAACAGCTGGGAATCAGGACATTTAGTTCTCATCACAAATTTTTTTAGAGCTTTCTAGATCTCTAGTCATGTCATCAACATAATATTCTGGGTCTGCTTTTTCTGGTTTTAAAATAACATTTATTTTCCTATATCGTTATCTTGCAGCACCCAGAATGGCCCAGAAGCATTTACAGGGTCATTAATAAACACTGTTGCTATAACTACTGTAGGCTACAGTGCAAAACAGGGATGCTCATTAGCACCAGCAGCAGTGCTGACAAAACACAGACTGACTTGGAGGCAATTTGGCTACTTCGTTGCTGAGATTTAATATTAGCTTTCTATTAATGGGGGGGTGGGGGGTGGTGGGAAAGCATATGTGCGCGGGGGAAAGATTGTGATTGTGAAAAACACAGTTCACTTTCCTGGTAATATTTAAAAGAAAGTTTAATAAAAGACAATAAGCGACAAACAATAAAGCCAAGTTTTATGTCCGGGTGCTTGGCATTCAGCCAAGAGCACACCTGTTTTGGGACACCCCCTTAAATACACAAGCCTGTTGCATATTCACAGATTTACATGCATATTCAAACTTTTCTAGGAACTGTTTTACACGGCCACTCCTCAGTCCCGCCTTTTTAGAGCATGCGTGTTTCTCAGCTGTGGTTTTAATTAATTTCTTCTTATCAGTCTTTATTTGGGCCTTGGTCTGTAATTTGTACAGATGATCAGTGCTGGTAGCTGGTATATCAGTAGTAGATGTCTTCATATCAGTAGCAGGTGTCTCCATATCAGCAGCAGGTGTCCTCACTGGGTATGACCCCGACCAGGCAGTCAGTTCACTTACTACAAAGACACTTTATCAACTTATTTTACTTCTAAAACAAAACCTATATCTTTAAAACCATTTCCACACCAGACATTTAGTATCCATCCTAGTGTTTGCGAAAAACCAATATCATAATATGTATTTACAACAGTGATTATTTTCTCCCTCTCCACGCTCCTCCAGATTTCTAAGTGAATTCTCAGAAGGTGCAGAGCACACTGCTGCAGTCAGGACTGGCACGATTGCTGCAGTGTAGTACAGGAATAATTCAAGCACCCATGGCATAAAACCCATTTATGGTCATTGAAGAGTGAGCTGGACAGGCCCTACAGACCACGGCTGGTGGGTGCTGAGAGAGGGGACACAGCTGCTCATCCCCAGCTAGAAGCTGCCTGGCACAGTGGCCACTCATCATTCACTTCTGAATTATATTCCATGCTCCAAATCTTGATTAAATCAGCTTAGAGGGACTGTGGAAGCTACAATTAAAAATGTTTTCTGGGAGCTGAAATCAGAGGGTAACAAAATTATGGCAGACAAGCACAGACAGTATTTTATACACGCAACAGGTAAAAAAAGCTCAGGTGACCACCACTCTTGAAGAAAAGTGAAATAAAATCATGCCATCTATATTTATTTATTCATCTGTAAAATACAGAATAAATTATTAAACACAGCTGTGGTTAAAGCCAGTTTAAAATATGCATGATATGATGCATAAGGCTTCTCTGAAACTGAAAATGAGGTTTAAACTGTAAACCTTCTTCCTAAAGTCCCTTGGGTTACAAAAGGCAGTTGTGCACTGTTTCCCATTCAGTCTGATTTTAAAGTTTGCATCACACATGTAGCACATGAGAGTTTTTCAGTTTTTCACTCTTAAAAAAGAAAATCACGATGGATAACATCTTCCTCTTTTAACATTTCACAAGTTTGGATTCCTAGTAGCATTGGGGTCTTTTTATTTCTTTGAATATTGGTATCCCAATTGAATATCCCATTCTCATTCTCCTCAGCTGCACAAGAAAAGAAAAAGGCCACGGTGGGACTCGCATCAGAACTACCTATGTAAGTAAAACACAACAAAATTATGGGAGGTAATGAGGTCATGTCTACTCCTCGAAGCTTAGTGTCCCACCTGAGAAATCAAAATGAAACACTGCCATTAAAAAGTGAGAAGTATTTAATTCTTAATCTATTAACTACTGCATTAATTTTAACCTTTTCCAGTGCCTCGTTCAGCTAACACTGAAGATGTTTCTTTATTAGACATATTGTTCCAATGACACGTCCAACAGAAACTGAACTTAAACCCAGGAAACTTAACTGACATCAGACTTGTATGTGAAGAGGTAATTTGTGCTGATCAGCCTCAAAGATTAATACATTTTTACCTTATGCAAACAGAAATGAAACATTTTGGGTTATTTAGTATCAAAATAAAATATAGGAAAAAACACAGATTTTTTTTCTGAAGTAAAGACTTTCTGTCCTGGGTGGGAGATTGCAAGTAAAAATAAATCCACAGACAGGGAAGTTAAAGAGGGAGCATTTAGTGGACAAACTGTAAAGTAGAAGTGGGTGGTTGTAATTTCTGAAGAATGGTGCAAAAATTAAAATATCTGCTTGCAAAATGATTGATCAGCCAAAGCTTGGAGGAGATGCTGAGAAAGTCTGAGTTTGAAGCCAGCGTGCTGTGGATGGAACTGTGTGTAGCACACGGCACTGAGAATGCAGAAGGCAGCTGAGGGGTGCCTGGGATGCCTCTGGGAGCTGAAGGTGAGGCTGTGTGCTGTTTCATGTGACACTACTGCCGTTAAGGTTAATTTCAGGAGCCATGGCATGTGCAGGTGCTTGAGAGCACAGGCTGGTGTCACCCCGCAGCGAGCAGGAGCTGGGCTGTGGTTTGCAGCCTGAGCCTGCGGAGCTGCAGTGTCACTTCCCCAAGTGACGAGGGCCCAGCCAGAGCTGCCCTCAGAGCCTGGCAGGGGCACAGCTGCGGTGGCTGCTGCAGAGCCACCTCCTACCACCACCCCTGAGGACATGGGGCTGGGCTGGCCAGGGTGCCCAGGCCATGTGAGAGCCTGAGCCAGCACACACCAGGGTGAGGGCACCAAGGGAACCCTGCCAGAAGCTTCTCTAGAGGAAGATGGAGAACCCTCTTCTTTTATTGCCCCAGCTCAGCATCTCTGCTTCGAAGGACAAAGCCTATTACAAAGTCATGAAAGTGGCAACTAAGGAAGAGCCACACAAGGCAAGCAAGACTGGGTAAGTGTTTGGGTCATGCCGACCCTCTGAGAGTTCTGTTTACATGGAGGAGTCTTCTAGCAGAGCTTGTGGGGGTGAATTTAGGGCACAGCGAATTTCACTTTTGACACAAGTATGAGAACTCATGAACTGCAATCCTAGAAATTGTATGTCTAAAATATTAACTCTTTAAGAAGAGTTATCTCAAAGAACTCTCATGTTTTTGAGGACAAGAAACAAATGAAATTAATGATCTAAAAATACTAAGAAAGAGAGGTTGCAAGAAGTTCTGAGAAATGCTTCTCTAAAGCCTGAATATGATCCGGGAAAGCTTTTTTCAAAAATTTCAAATTACAGGAAGCAATACTTCCTTTTTTCTTTGTGAAATATTAAAAGTAGAAGATGCTGAGCCAACTGTTTATGTTCTCTAATGGGAAATTGGCCCCTTCATCTTTAAAATAAATTAAAAGGATGCTGAAAATGAAAGGATTTCCATTTTTCTTTGTCAGTGCTTCATATGTAAATTTGTGCTAAGAAATGAAGGAAAAAACATAAATGTGAATAATATATGCAGGAGAAGTAACACCAACATTACTGTAAGTGAAAATAGGGAGATTTATAATGCAGAAGCAGAGCATGCTTGAGAGACAAAAACCAACTTTCTACAATATTTCTTGAAAAGCTACTTCAATTCTGTTGTAGAGCTAAGCAGAAGAGAAATAGGCTGAGTCTGCTCCTACAGAAACCTGAATTCCATGAAGGTGATCACCTTGGCAAACCTGGAAACTTGACAAAACCATCAAGGTAAACATTGTAAAGGACTGAGTTGGCTGGGGATTCCTTCCAAGGAGCACTGGTGTGACTCGGGATGTTTCCTGTACCCGTGTGTGTTCGTTCAGACTGAGCAGAGTAACACTTTGAAAAGTTATCAGTGTAACCCAAGCATGCAAACACTACAGAATTACCTGGTATGCATCCAGGTAATCTGCAGTGTTTTCACACTACTGGTCCCCCTACACTTGCAGGGCGGTGTAAGCCTTGTGCCAGCAGCTTTGGTAGGAATCCACTGACTGTACAGGGCAATAATCAACTCAGAAACACAGCTGGCAGGAAAATCATACAGCTCCTTTCAAGGCAGGTTTTCCAAAGACTTCTGTGATGTACAAATGACATAGGTGTGTTAAACACTGAATGCAGAGCTCCTCAGTAACTGCAGTAATTGGTTGAATACTCTTGTCTCCAAAATTCATGCACTCTGGTAGTATTGTCCCTAGTATTTACCATAAAGATGCAGGGTAGAATCCTGGATTTACTGACTTCCACAAGAGTTTAATTCCTCACTTCAGTGAGTACCAAGATCTCACTGTTATGTTAAGAATTTCATTTGTAGGTCCTGACTGAGAAGAAGGAATATGTAGACTTCTGCAACACCATGGCCTAAAAAATGTACCGGCCCTTTCTTTCCGCTACAAATCACTCCAGTGCACTTCAGCGCTCACCATAGGCTTTTGTCTTGCTCCAGCAGTTCCCTCTTTCGCGACCAAGCTGCCTGCTTTGAGCACAGCTGCTTCCACAAACCCTTTGAATTAATGAGCACATGGTAGAGGTCACCTAAGGGCCCAAACCCTGCTTCTGGAACCCGAGGAAAAGTGTCTGGGGAGGGGATATCTAAACACTCTCACAGGTGCATGTGGATAAGCAGCTCGTGTTTATTGCTTACATTTTGAGATATCCTGGTTGCAGACATGTAAAACCATTCTAAGATTGCATCTGTAAAGAGAAAGCAGAGCTGCCTGCATGCAGACAGTGCTGGCTGGCTCATACACCCCAGGTATTTAATACAAAGTACAGCCATTCACTGCACTCTTACAATCTGCAAAGCAGTAACAATTCTCTGAAGAATTTCCCCCTTTTAACAGACCATCACTTCCTCACTCAGCCAGCTGTCTTTTACTATGTTACTCTCAGCTGGTGCCTGACTAACAGAGATTTGACTGTTCTTGTACGGAAGAGAAACTTGCAGATTTTTGCTGGTCTTTATATTTGGATTAAAGTGACAATTATATTTGTCAAGAATGGAAAAAAAAAACAAACCCTAAAAAAATTTACTATTTTTTTAAATAAAAAAGTGAAATAATAGTTTGAAATTCATTAAGTGATTTACTTAGCTTTTATGATTTCCATTTTTCACACAGAGGTACTAAAATAAGTAGAAAGAGAATTTAATGACACACTGCGGATGGACACTGAGGTGATAGTAGAAAAGTTAATTAATCTCTTAGTTTAAAAGTTAATTTTTAGTTTACAAGTTTATCTGCTAGTTTAAATTAGTTTCGTCTCATATTTAGAAAGTGGCAAAGCTGAACAAATCTTGGTTTCTGTCTATTATTGCACAAGCTCACTGCTGCACTCAGGTGCTGGGGGCCTGTGAGGCTCCTGGGGTTGCTGCAGATTGTGCAGGAAAAACAGAAACTCACAGCAGGAGTTTCCACACCCAGCAAAGATCCTCTCCAGCACTGCATGCCTTTGTGGACTGAATATGTGGTCTGAAGTCAAAAGGCTTTATCTTTCACTATGACCAAAATAATTTTTGTAGGTACAGGAACCTGCAGTTGTCAGAGTTCACTGTACTTTTTGTAATTCTCACAACTAATGAACTCTGGGAATGAGAGTGAGGCCTCGTTTTCCGTGACTCCAGAATCCCCCTGCTTTCCTGAATTTAATTTATCCAGCCTTTGTACCTCTCCTCACGAGCTATTTTCCTCTCCCTAGTTAAAATTTTCATTCCTGCAAGCAATGACTTCAGCTATGAAACATGTGACATCTATTAAAATTAAAAAATAAAAATAAATTCCTCCTTTCTGTGCAAACCCAGGGGCATGTCTAGCTTAAATTCCTTCCCAAAGAGATTGGAATTTCCTTTTATCTAAACTTCACGTGCCTACAGGTTTTACCAAGGGGCCCCAAATTGTGTAAATCAGGCAACAGAACAGCAAACTTTGATGAGGAAGTGGGATCATATTCCAGAAACATTCGGTCCATAAGAAGTTGATCTGACCAACTCATCCTGGACCAGTCACTTATTGATACTTTCAGTGTCCTGTGATTTGCCCTGGAATGAAATATTCATAACCATTCATAACATTCTAAACATTCATATCCACAAAGCAACTGATAAAAATTGCTTTTTTTTTTTCTCCTTTCTTTGCTGTTTCATAGGGCAGATTTTTTTGAAATCGAAGTGAAACATGTGCAGCTTGACATACTTTATGAAGAATATGAGTTTTACAAATGAAGCATAGTGTCTCAGAATAACATGGCATTTGAAATGTCTGTGGTAAACAAACCAGACTACATGTGCTATTGCCCTATTGCTAAATGTAATATAAACCATATAAAGCAATAATAATATTGCTACAATTTTGTCTTCAGACTATAGAATTCTGCATATTTCATTAAAAGCAGACTGTGGCAACAGCCTCAGAGTGAGCATATTCAAAACCACATCTCTGCATGAGTATCTCAAGCTTAAATAGCTGACAAGACCTCCTTCTCTTATGTGTTTTACCATGCTATGTGTTCTCAATTCCCTTAGAGATTATTAGGACAATACAAATAGCACAGCAAAAAACCTCTGCTCTGACGTTTATATAAAAAGACAAAAGAAGTATAACTCTGCAAGAGAAAAGGTCAGGAAAGAGTTAAAGCAAATTATGTTCCTGAAGTCCCTGGGAGAGAATGATCTCCCTTAGTGAGGTGGTCTAATCAAAGGCTTTGTGAAACAGTCCTGAGCCCCAATGGTGACAGATGATGTGTGTTACACAGCTTCCTAAATGTACAGTATGAACAATTCTTCAAAACTCCTTTTGTTTCTTAAGCAGTGTGTCTCCTGAAGAAGCAGAGAAATGGGGAGAGTCTTTTGACAAACTGCTGTCTGAGAAAGGTCAGTAGTTTTTTCTCTCTCCATGCAGACTGTTAGGATGGAAAATCATAAAATCCAGTTACGCCCTTAAATAGACATGGCAGTTACCTAAACTAGATATGATGGGTCATTTATAGCAGCATGTGTTTCCTGTTCTCCTTGTCTTCTCAGGCTACAGCTTGCTGTCAACTTGTGAAAATAGTTTGAAATAATTTTTGAGTATGGTGTTTTATTGAACAAAGTAATACAGCAGACAGCAAAGTGTCCCTTCAGTAAACAGGAGCATTTAATCTGAATATTGCTCAAATATTCCTGACTATGGCATACGTTCCATGTACTTAAGAAAAGACTTCGTCACTCCTGACAGAGCTTGTTTCTAAGCCAGTGACTGGATCCAAGCTGACCATCACTTGAGAGGCCCTGCTGCTCCCAAAATTATCAAATGCACATATGTTCCTGCCTTCATTTTGGAGGGGCACATGTAGGTTTCAGCTATAGTGCTGGATACTGTGTGCTTTCCAAATCTGTTCCTTGAACAGTTCACATCCACACAATTGCATTACTTTCACAGATGAAGTATGCTTGGGAAAGAAAATATCCTTAGCACAACAACAGCAGGGTAAAGTAAATGATAGGGATGCTGAAAGCCATCCATTTTAAATTGCTGCTGATGAATAGTTTATTTATGAGCAAAGATTCAAATAGGCTTTTGATCAACCTAAATTGATGTTCAGCTGGAACAACTCCACCACTTCCACATACTCCCACGTTTTGCTTAATGTTTTTTTTATGAATTTATGAGATCTTGGTAGCATTTTTTTTACTAATGCTGAGAATTCTGTAATGAGAGTTTCAGGATCAAAATGGAGAAACTGCATTTATTTTAAAACATTTATGTATTTTAAGATAATTATCTGTAATGTGGTATTATTCCAAGGGAGCAAAACATATTCTACTACCTTGCACAGACTCTTTGAAAGAGTAACCGTTTCTGGTAAGGATATATTTTTTAATGCAGTTCAACTTTCCCTTTTGTAGCTGGGCTGGATGCCTTCACAAAATTTCTGAAAACTGAGTTCAGTGAGGAGAACATCGAGTTCTGGATAGCCTGCGAGGATTACAAGAACAGCAAAAGTGCACATGAACTCCTGCCAAAAGCCAAGACCATTTTTGAAACATTCATACAGAAAGATGCTCCAAAAGAGGTAAAGACCTTCCTCATTATATACAGTGCTTGATTGACGCAACTGCATCTGGTGAAATCTGCTTTTAAGAAGTGCATACCCAGAAGCAGCTTCAAGAGCTAATCCTGCAGTCCCCTGACATAAGAAGACTTTCATAAAGGTCAGAACTCTGGAAGGAGCATGGACTTGTCCTGATTGACTCCCTCTCCCTTTTCCACCTCTACCCCTCCAATTGTATATCCTTGGTATGTTACTGTCAGCACAAAACAATGTTGATATGACAATCCTCACCAACACTAAGGCCTTTTTCAGTATCCTAAGAATGAAAAAAGTTTTCATATTTCCAACTTCATTTTACTGAAGTATGTTAGAAAGGGTTCATAAATGAACAAAGGAAATATTTTTTTTGCCTGCTCTAAGAAGGAGACGAACAGGTTGGGAGATTATCAACTTTTCAGTGAAATCACAAGCAGCCTCTTGAATAGGTCTTTTCGACTTACAGTTTCCTGTGTTTCCATCACAGTTGAGCAGATCAAATATGTCACTTGCTAATACCTGTATTTTTTTTATTTGCCAGAATAGCAGAAGTTAAACACTAACTTCTGCCTCCTTGTAACAAGGGTGAAAAAGGTGTAATTCTCATTTTAGTGAAAGGATTGCAAAGGGGTTTTGCAAAAGTTTTCACCTGCAATTCCTATAGAGTGCATTAGGATTCAGATCTGCTTTTCCTAGGAAATGCCCACATTTAAGGACTTATGTCCCTTTTCATTCCTTTCCCTGCTGTGTGCCTTTGAGGGGAAGCAGCCCTGGACAGGTAACAAGTGCTGACACTGTCAGTGCTTGGGACTGATGGCAGCAAAGAGATGATCAGGAGAAAGCTGAGGAGAGGACAGAGCAGGGAAGTGATAGTAACATAACAATTTCTTTCTCTGCCATACTTGAGTTTGGTGCAGGCAGCGTGGGTGCTGTGGTTCACCTTGGACACTTGGCTTTGGTGTGACTTCCTCCCTTCGGTTCAGCTGAGATCACACAGCTCTCGAGTTTGCACCTCTTCTCTGACTCCTTGTCCAGCAGAACTGTTTTACACACAAATTTCTAAGCCTACAGTTCAATGGGATCATAAAATTTTGGATGAGTGGACCCTCCTCTGATCACCAATTGCCCTTCAGCTCTTAGATCTAGACTATTTGTTCCAACTAGTTGCATGGAAATGACAGGTGCCTCTCAGGGAGGAAAAGAAAAATGCTACAGAAGTCACTTTTTGACTGGGTCAACAGGGTTTTTTAATATATTCTATCTTATTTTTCAAAATAACGTGCTTAAATCAGTGCCCACCACTTAATTAAAATTCTTTTACTATTAACTATTTCCCAGGGTGAATGCAGCAGCACATGGAATACTCATTTTGATACACTTTTCCAATCTAAAGCCTCCAGAGACCCATTTAAATTTTTTTTTTAAAAAATTAGAATTTTCTTACCTTCTTACTACCCAAACTACACAGAAACCAGAAATTTTAACTATTCACTAATGTCGTCTCATTAGAACAAGTTCTATTTTAATCCTAAATGAGAGCAGGGGAGATCTGTAATGGTCTGGTATTGCAAAGCTGGGAAGCTGCAACTATACAGTGATCACTGAAAGTTACTTTTAGTCAAATATCAGAGTTTATCTTCTGTTTCGCCAGTTCTCCATGGTACCAATGATAGATTTGTGGAGGCTTTCTGAGAGCCATCACTGAATGTGAACACATAAATTCTGTGGTGTTGATATCCTGTTTTATGGGGGATTCAAGGTCCTCTTGATGCCTTGAGAGGCTGCCTGAAACAGAGGCTGGACAGTGTTAAAGGAATAAAATAGGGATTTATTAAAAGGCCTTCACAGGACACACCTTGGGCTGTACAGGAGCCCGGCTGCGGCTACACCCAAGATGGACCCCAGGTCACACTTTATAAGAGTTCTCATACTTTTATAAGTTTTGGTCCATTTCCATACTGGGGTTAATTGTCCAGTTCCAGCTCCAGGTTATGCAGTGCTATCCTCCCAGATTGCTCTCCTCAATTCACTGCTGTTGCACTTTGTGGGCCCGAAGCTGCAGTGGTGTCCTTGGTTCTGGGGCTGGAAAAGGATTGTTCTGTCTGACTGAACTGTGAGGAGAGCTTGCTGACACTTTATATGAGGGTCAGAGTTACACACCAATGCAGTGCAGAATCTGGAAAATACGAAAGCTAAAACTTAAGGCATCACTCTTGTCAGGAAAGTCTTTCACCAGTGTGAAAAGACTTTTTCACATCAGAAAAATCAGTGTATCAGTATCAGTGGTTTATCAGTGCTGTGGATAATAACATAGGACACGCATGACTGTACATTAAGCAAACGGCCTTTTCCTCCTCCTCCAGGTGAATCTGGACTTTCACACCAGGGAAGCCACAAGCCAGAGCATGGAGCAGCCTGTGCGCAGCACTTTCGACGCGGCGCAGAGCGCGGTGTGCCGGCTGATGGAGCAGGACAGCTACCCCCGCTTCCTGCGCTCCGCGGCCTACCGCGGGCTGCTGAAGGGCCGCGCCGCCGGCCGCGGCCCGCCCCGCCGCCGCTCCCGCTCCTTCGGTGGCAGCGACTTTCAGGCCGTGCGGCCCGGCCTGGCCGGGTGGTGACACCAGAGCTCAGTCCTTCTCAATCCCCGTGTGCTGACACCAGAGCTCAGCCCCAGCCCGCGTGGTGACACAAAGCTCAGCCCTCCTCAGCCCCGTGTGGTGACACCGGAGCTCAGCCCTCTTCAATCCCAGCTCCTGCAGCAACTCGGGTGTGCTTTAAACCCCAAACTCTCGGCAGGTGTAACTAAGTGGTAAACCGAAATAAAGTGCACTTACACCAGGTCAGAGTTCTGGAGCAGAATCTCACCTCCGTAGAAAAGTAGGTAACATTGCCAATTCATAGTATGCAGAGTTTTCATACAGGAATGTTTTTTTTAAAACTCAGGCAAAAGCTGTGATCAGATTTGGGGGGGGAGAGGGGGGGAGAGAATTGAATTTCCTGCTTAAAAATGTCTCAAAGTGCCATTTTATGTTATCCAGCAGGTATCTGGGCATGTACTGTTTAGGCCAGAGTTTCATCACAGTTAGAATCTCTGTATCCAGTCTTTGCACATATTTATGTTTTTGCAATATTTCCTACACTAAGCACAGAGAATTTGTGGTATTTTCTCATACTGTAAAACACACTGGAACATTATTAGGTATAATGCAAAGTTACATGAATTACAAGTTGAACTAAAGACACTGCATAATTAAATCTATAATTAAAATGTAGCCATTGCCTATTTTAAGAGGAACATAAAAAAATCTATGTAATTTTTTGGGAGTACATTTTTCCTATTCCACATGTCTGTTCTCTATTTTTAAGTTATGCTGTATATATTAGCTTTGGCATCAAATACACGTATTCTAATTTTTTGCAACTAAATGAGCAGCAACAAAGGGCCAAGAATGCTATTTTAACACAATGTGTATCCTGAAATACAACGTCATGTCTATGTATATATATATACACATATATATATAATATTTCTACTTTTATTTATAAATAGTTGTGGTATGCCAACTTTGTTACTAAACTTTGTTCTAATTTTTTTCTACCTTTTATTTTGAAAATATATCTGAAAATTAACAGCTCTTGGACTCGGGCAGAGCAACTTTCAGTTCCATTGTTCATTAATATCTTCTCTATAGGTTATAGAAGAGGAAGGAGAAGTCACTTTTATTTCTTTACTATCAAAGACAGACATATTTTTTTATAGTCAGCACTCACAGTCATTCTGTCCTTTTCTTTCACAGTTGGTGCAGACATACCTTGAAGCTTGGGGCAGTTCTTAAAATCTTAAACATTGGTACAGCTTAGGAAGGGGCTGCAGGATTTATCTGTAACTATGACTTGTATATTAAGTTGCTTCTTGTGGAATTTAAGCTTTCTCCCTTTCCCTCTCCTTTCTGTAAGAGGTGAAGGAGAAGAAGTGCAGTTCCTGAGGATGGGACTTCGTGTTCATGGTTAATTTGGGGTGTATATGAACTTCTGGATCTGCAGGTTTCCCTGTCTGCTTTATTATTTCCAATAAATCTGATCTGCTTAAAGAGTTGTCAGGATCTGATTTATCATCAGTACATTGATGAGGAAGATGTAAAGACCACCTGGGGTTCAATTCTAGCTGTAATCACTGCCATATTAAGCAAATTGTCACTGTGCACAGAGATTCAAACTCACCTGGAAATGCTGCTGAGCCACAGTGGCCCCAGGAGCCATCTCCACGCTCTTACCTGTACTGGGGAGCAGAGAGGAAACACATTTATAAAGATGATCCATGCTGGTTTATTCATCACCCTCTCCTGGTCTCAAAACTCCAGGCATGGCTCTTTCTGATGGCGAAAGCAGTCAGGACCTGGGCACAGGGGTTTTTCCAGGGAAACGATGGCGGGATTGGAAGGAGCTGCCCAGGGAGGCGGTGGGGCCCTGCTCTCTGGAAGAGTTCCAGAGCTCCAGAGTTCCAGGGCTGTGGGGCTTGGGGCTATGGCTTAGGGGTGACTATGGCTGGGGAAGGTTAAGGGCTGCACTAGATCTGGAAGGTCTCTTCCAGCCTTGAGGATCTCTCTAGTATCACCAACAATGTCTGAATGCCAGTTCTCAGATATTTAAAATGTTCCTGTGTCACATACTAGGATCCTCGTTGGAGGAAGGGAACAGATTTGAGAACAGCCCCACCTGAGTGTTGGCACTGGGTTTGTTGTCACACAGACATAAGACCTACACTCTTGCAACTAAATTCTGCTCTGGTGTGATTATGTCCTTTCATATCAGTGAAGAATCCAATATCTTGGATGGATTGCCATGAAGAAAAGAAATGGAAAAAAATACATATATTTAATACTGTTCCAAAATCCAACCAAATGACAAATATAGTACCCTGAGTAAGACTTTTTCTTGTTAGGAAAAGCCCCGCTGTTAGTCAGGCGGGACTACAATGAGAAATAGAAGTCAGCAGGTGCCCTTTATTTCGTTTCACTGACACATGAAAAATTTTACTTATCTCCAGGGAGGCCTTCCTCAAACCCATCAGTCTGTGGTACTGACAGTGCTAGTCCCTCTTATGAGTTTTATAATAAAAACAAACAAGTAAGATATTCCTGGTAGCTATTTATGCATGTGTGTTTTCCAAAGATAATTATGAACCCTAGCTGAATTTACAGCAGACTAATGCCATGGGAACTACTGTAAAAAGAAAGTCAAGATAAACTCAGAGAAAGGAAGGCAAAGGACACAAAGATAAACCAAAATGACATAATTATCTGGCAAATGTTTTTTTTTCTAGAAGCGGTTCCTTTTAGTGAGAAAAAATGAGCACTCTACTATTTAGTGCTGTGCTGCAGTCCTGAAGATGAACTAGGCATGGATTTAGTATGAGTCTGTGATGCTGTTCAAGGACTGATCAGACTCAGGACTGGCCCTGCACAGATGTATTTACAGCACAAATCTTAGGGTAGTACCAGAGAACACAGTCAGGCTTCTCTAGTTTTGGCAGAATCCGTGCCACAATTATGTAAATCCTCTTGCTGAGCTGCCCTAATACAAATAATACATATACAAAGCCTGCTGGGCAAGTACTTTCATTGGAGATTGTTTTATATAGTATCTTTTTATATTTATATGTGCCATTCAGGGTTCAGCAAGAGGTCCCAAAATATTCCACATGTCAACACAATAATTTACCCTTCCCAAACACTGCACTTTACTCCTTACATAGGTGAAGTCTTAAGACAACAAAGCATGAGGGAAACAACAATCTGCTGACTTGTGTGGCACAAAGGTTTACCTCCTGTTTCAACACTTCAGTCTAATTAGGTGCTTTAAATTGGCTTAATTATGGTCTGCTGTTCTTGTCTAACTTGAGGGAGGTGGAAATACACAGGACCAAATATCTTCTTCAGGTTGCAGATTTGTTATTGAACAAAAGACAACTTGACCAATTTTTCAGCTGACAAGAAGCAAGAATGAAATCTAAGATAAAGAATCTCAAAGAAGACGACTGATTTCTATCTTCCAGTGAAGCAGGTAATCAATAACACGGCTCTTACATGCTTTTACATGCTACAGCTTTAAAGTGACTCACAAACAGCAGATCATTTTCCTCTCCTGCTGTCCCCAGCTGCTCAGCCTGCCTTAATTAGCTACTGCTTTGATTGCAGTTCCCTCTCCTTTCCACACATGCTGCCAAAGACCTCAGCTGACAAAAAAATTGCAGAAAAAACATCTTCCTCTCATCAGTGATTCATATGCTCATGAACTTAGCCTTGCTCATCTGCCTATCCCAGATCCCACTCTGTTCTTTGCATTTTAGTCAAATGCCTCAATCAAATGCCCTTTAAGCTCCTGTGTGGCTCTGTGCCAAAGATAAAAATTTATTTCCTCTATCTACCACTTAAGCTTGCTTCCATTTTTACTTTTTTCCTTGTTAATGTGTTGCTATCTTCCATTTGCTGTGCCCTGATCACTTAGGGCTGGTCTCATAAAAGCTCCCTCTGGTTTCATTCCAAAGCTTTTCTCTCTCCTTTCCTAAATAGAATCTGTTTGTGTAACCTCCTCCTAATTCTCCCTTATGCTTTACAGGAAATTATCTGGACTCCCAGTTTTACAGTCTATCCTCTACCATTGCCTTCTCCATGAAAGGTAGCTAAAATTAACTGAATGTTGCTCAAATAGCAAGAAACACAACCCTACAGCATCCATTTGAGAGTTTTCAAGCAGGAAAGAAGATAAGGCCAAAGCCTAAAAAAAGGACAACTCTGAACTCTCATTTCTTCACCATAAAATTTGCTCACAATTAAGACACTCTTGTTTCTTCTCAGCTTTGTGGCCTCATTTTAAATTTCTGCAGCTAACGCTATTCCAGTTTTTCTTGGTTGCACATTTTCTTGAGAGTTGTTTCCAGTTCTTTTCCAGTGGAGGTTTCTGATTGTACAGCACTTGGAAATCGTGACTGTGAGGAGCCCAGAGCACTGTAAAATATTTTGACCACTTGTTCTTGAAATCAAAACATTTCACCTGAAGGACACAGTTTGCTTGGGTGGAAAATAACAGCTCATTTTCTTATGCAAAACAACTCTGTGGCATACTGAAGGCACAGTTATTCACATAGAAAAAAATCAACTATTTTGTGAGTTGCCCATGCTGTGCAGTGCTGTGGGAAGGTGGGCATTTACATAGTGCTATGATTAAGTTGTATTTGCATCCCCGTGGGACAGGCGTTTCCATGTTCCATGGATGCCAGCAGTGCTGGGATCATGTTGGCCTCTCCCAACATAAGGGATGCACCCAAGCCCCCATGGGCTTCAGCTGCTTGGGGCAGCAGAACATTAACTCTTTGTTCTGCTGAGGTTACCCTGTACAAGCCAGCACTACCCAAGCAAATCTCTGCATGGAGTAGAATTAACAAAGGCCAGCTGCTGAGGAGCATTAACACACTCAACCTGACCCAGGGAAACACCAGCCCACCCATTGGAGAGCGTGAGCTTTTCTCACTTTGTGCTCAGGTGAGTACAAGGCAGCCCTTTTAGGAACATATGTAAATGGAAATGGTTTCTTAGGTTAATAATCCAATGGTTTGAATATGTAGCATTGCTTTACACTGTCTATTGTGATTAGTAGCCAGGTCAGAGGAACAAAAAATGACAGATCTTATGCCCCTCAGCAGCCAATAGCTTTTCAATAAAGGAAGATAATTCAGCAAAACTAATGCCTAGAGATAGTTAAAGAATAAAAGGTAAGCATCAGTAAAAGTCAAGCTGTGAGCCTAAAAGTTCTGGAGATTTAAATATTTAATAAATCAGGGGTCCTTAGCAAGTAATATTTGCAAAGTTGGGAACGTTCAGTCATATCCACATTCTCTTTCCTAGAGTTTCAGCTCTCCCATGTCATTAAAGGCAGAGGACTCAGAAATCCATAGCCCAGTCCTCAGTTACTGAAAGGTTAAGCCCCAGACTTGACAGATAAAAATACCCTGCAATGCTATGAGTGAACTGAAGCTATAACTGTGTGTGCCAGCTGGGTCCAGCAGTGTCAGCTGGGTCCAGATTCACAAAAAGTTTAGCACTAATTCTATGTGCAATTTCCAGCCCATCTCTACTAGATAGTCATATTTCCTTTTGTTTGCTTGATGTTGTTTATTTTGAATAGCCAACACACTTGCACAAGCAGCTGATGCACTTGTTTTAATACTAGGATCACTTTTTCTCCTTATGACATATGATATTTCAGTGAAATATCAGAGTTTCTTTCCAGACACTATTAAGTTCCAAGCAGAGGAAGTACAGAGAAATACAGAGAAGTACAGAGAAATCCCAGCTGGTTTCTATGGGAAGAAGTGGCTGTGCCTAACTTTGGTTAGTTTATTTTCCTTGCCCCAGTAGAAATACCACAACAACTCTATTAACCTGCTGCATACCTGAAATATTTTCAGCTTGCACAGACTGAGCAGTCACTGACAGAATGTTGTGCAGTGATGAGTCCCTTACAGCTTCTTTGTGGTTGTGTGGATTGTGAACAGTACCCCATAAAATGCAAAAGCAATCCAACTGCATCCATCCAGTTATTGTGTGTGTTGGAATATTCCTGTGTTTTAGCATAGTTCTGTGGCTGCTAAGACTGGCTTGAAAAATACCCATCAGTCCTGAAAAATCTTGAAGAGATGTTCATATCTGCTTCACTCAGATAACAGGCTATTAGGAAGAAATTTTAAAAATGCATGTATGGCACTATCTGGAATTTTGTTTTGAAATAAATGTGTATCATCTGATGGTATTAAAAAATTGGCACAGGTCCCCAGCCTTGGTCTCATAGTTTCACAGGAGGTAATGGAACTGTGATATAACAATGGTAATACCTCTTTAAAAAAAGCAAAATAAATCAATTTATGGTCATAGTTCTAAGGCGGGTAAAGAGTAGAACCACTGCGATTAGACACAGGGTAAACACTAGAAATTAATTGAGCCAGCCAAGAATTAGGAGTTGCCTAATTTAGTGTCACCTCTGTCCTCACAACTGGAATGACTTTTCTGGCATGACAGTGTTGAAAAATTCAAATTGTAGCTAATTATACTCTGCCCGGCCAGAAGCTCCACAGATAAATATCAGTTGGATTTTTTATTAAGTTTATTCCCTTTTACCAAAGCTCAAACCTGGCACTGAATCAGGCACAAAGGGTTTGATGTCAGTGCAGATGCTGAAAGTTTTCTTCCCAGCTGTAAGATGCTGAAGTTAGTCTCACTAGCACAATGCATGAAAGGTTTTTGGTCCTCTCTGGCACACAAGATGTACTCTGGAAATAAGAGAAAATTACCAATTAAGCACAATAAGAATCACGACAGAATATCAGGATAATAATTAACATTTCTGTTCTTTGGCTATAATGTTTAGAAGCAAGCAGATGCAAAGCTAACGAATTACAGAAAGGATTTGTATTTTGCTGCCAGGAATCTTTTTTTAGTAACATGTGGGACTAAAAGGGCATCTTAGGTCGTCATTTGTATCATTCTATTAACGAAGACAACAATCTAAAATAATCCCATAAATATATGAAGCTCTATCTTCAAAGTACAGAGGACTAGAGAGGGCAAAAAATTCTACTGGGAGACTGTAAAGAACAACAGTTTGTGAAGCCTTATTCTGTCTGAATTTGTTCTCAGTCTGAATTTGTTCACTGGCTGCTTAATGCATTTTTTCTGCTGTCAATATAACCATTATGTTAGATAATTATTTTCTCACACCAGGTTACCTCTCTGTAGTCAGAGGGCAATCATAACTCCTCTCTGCTTTCATCTTAGAGACAAGCTGGTCTTTCATTCTTCTCCTGCAGGACAGTTCAATTCTCATGCTAGTCCCAGTAATGCACCTCTCCATATCTGTTTCCATCTGATTTCATCTTCCTGGAGCACAATTGACCAGATTCACTGGGTTTTTGTCCCATGTGAAGTTCATCAAATAGATTGGCCTGAAACTCCTTTTACAAATCTACAAAAGATAAGGATAAGGAATAATCTCTTAATATGGCATGTGGTGCTTGGGTTTTTCTTCCTGGCCTTAGAAGATAGACACGGGTAAAATAAGAAAGATATTCTCAGGCAAGCAGCTTTGCTCATGACTGTACCACAGAGGAAAATCAAATGGGACCTAAGCTCCTAAGACTTCTCTACTAGCTGTAATATTTTAGCTGTAAAATATTTCAACTGAGAAGACAAAATTCCCGAAGTCAAGTTGGGACAACTGGGATCCCAGTTCCTGAACCACTGAAAGTTTATGCCAAGTGGAGACATTGAGAACCAGGAATCTGGGTAATCTGAGTAAAGGACGAGATCTGGAGGGAGGCAAGAAATCAATCAATCAATCAATCAGTCAATCAACCTGCTTGTTCAAGAGAGTGAGGGACAGCAAGGGTTATACAGAGGAAGCAAAGAGCTGGGGATGAAAGAATTATTATCAAGAGCAAGAGACAAATTACATAGACCAGCAGCTGGTTACAATCCCTTCTCAGGCAATTCTAGGGAGCAATAAGGTCCCCTCTGGGGCTTTTCTCCAGGTTAGCACCCCAGCTCCCTCAGCTGCACCTCATCAGACCTGTGCTCCCAGCCCCTTCACCAGCTCCTGCCCTTCTTTGGACTTGCCCCACCACCTGTGACCCTGGGCAGGAATGTGTTGCCATTGCCCCAGTCCTTTTGTATTATGGCTACTGTTAGGTGAGAATGGCACTGTTTAAAAATAGGCCATGTTTCTGAAAGAAACAGTTTTAAAGAAAATGTTGAAAACGGTTTGTCAATGTGCATTATTTTGTTTGGTTATTCACGTGCTAACTGTATTGTTCCTGCTGTCACATTACCTTTAGCTTGAAGATCAGTCAGAAAAAGAAACTCTGCTTGCCCTGAGACAGTCAGACAAACAGTGGAACAAAAAATGCCAGTGAAGTGAGTTGCCGTTTGTGGCTATTTTAATCGTAGGATGTGTTATGAATATGTGTTAAATAGAGTCGTATTATGTGATGGGATGACCAAGTTTGAATAATCTGTACAGCTTTATTTTCCTTCCCCTTTTGAAAGGGATATGACTATTTTGATTCCTTGTTGTCAGTTCTGCTTGCCATTCCCATTCAAGTAAATCCCACATGGTCAGTGAGATCATTCTCTGAATGGTGAGTAAATATTAAAACAACTAATATTACCCATAAGAACAAGAAGCAGAACTGTTTGGTTTATCTTGGTCCTTCATTTTGCTTTTTTGCTTGACAAGAAAGCTAATAAACATTTTAAAACAAACTAAAAATTTGTTATATATTTGATAAAAATTTCTTATTGTTGCTAAAACAAATCCTCTGCTGATTAATTCCATCATCACATGATGTCTCACACAGTAGAACATAATGCTATGTTTAGTTTTCATTTGTATTTTCACAGACTTACTATATTTGCACTCCAGCTTCCCTCATGTATGTGTTTATATCTACTTATAAAATATGCACAATTTTTTTCTTGCTTAAATATAATTTTTTCACTCTGGATACAAGTAAATGGAGAGCTACA
Organism: Tichodroma muraria; assembly: GCA_013390105.1. Classification (NCBI taxonomy): domain Eukaryota; kingdom Metazoa; phylum Chordata; class Aves; order Passeriformes; family Sittidae; genus Tichodroma; species Tichodroma muraria. The sequence continues at coordinate 16,900 of WAAG01064136.1, read as the reverse complement.
GAAAAGCTTGCTTGTTTAAGGTGTCACTGCCATCATCTCTTGTATTAATTATAACTACAGCCACATAATATCCTAGCACTGTTGTATGATCTTTTTATAAATTTGCAATTAGAAAATACCATTACTGGTGGTGCAGAGAAGTGGCTCTGGAACACAACTCTCAAACCAGCCTCTACAATTCAGAGAGCAGGGTTTTGATAGCTGAGCTCTTGAAGCCCCCTTAGGAACATCAAATGTTTTTTACAGAACTTGAGAGTACTTGGGATTTTTTTGTGCTGAGGTTTTTTTGGGTGTTGTTTGGGGTTTTTTTTGGTGTTTTTTTAAGAAAACTGGCAGTATTTTATACAGAACAAAGTGTTTGCCCTCCTGTCTAGCAGAAGCCTACAGGAAGTTGCAGGGGAAGAGCCAAAACTATGAATTTACTCAATTATTTATACCACTGAGAAGCTCGTATGAGGCCAGTGTTTCCTACCAGTGTTAGCTTGGTGACATTTTAGATAATTCCAGTCATTCCAAGGAAAAAGTGCCATATAAATTAACGCTTAATCCTTTTGAACTGGAGAAGAAATTCAGTACACTCTCTAGAACATTCCTACCTCTCCTATGCTTTATGAGAGCTCTACCAACTGCAAGTCTTACGAGTATTTCCAGGATGAATAACCAAGTCAGCAGTGCTAATATCCCTGCTTTTCCGTGTGCAGGGCAGGCTGAGCCCTCTCCCAAGCAGCCAGCCAAGCTGTAGGCTCTCAGCCACCCCAGGCTGCACAGGACAAAGACCACAATGCTATTTTCAAGGGTAGATGTTGTTTCCACAGGTCAAACGCCAGGGAAACCATGGCCTGGTCTGAGTCTGTGGATACAGTACTAGCCAATAAAGGTAAGAAGTGATGGAAAAGCATGTGTTTTTAAAACATTTGTCATCCCAGTTGCCAAACGTTTCTGCCAGGTTTTCCCACTGCTCTCCAGCTCAGCTCCCCATGAGCACTGAACCAACCAGAGCTGCTGCTGGAGGTGGGTGAGTTGCTGTCCTGAGAGGTTTGTCCAAGCTGCCAACACAACATACCTTCTGGCCAGTACTCAAGGGCAGGCAGAAATGCTACGTAATAGTTTTTATGAAGGTAACTGCTAAATTCCACTTGCAATGGTTTCATTTTTCAAAAGTTTTTACACGAAAAAACCACAAACATTTTCTTAGGTATTCCTGAGAAATATGCGTGTTGCGTGGTAACTTCCAGTCAAACAAAAAATGACCTATCTAAAGTCACTTCTCCTAGAAATGGCACTTCTACAGACCTGACACCACAAACCACATGCAACTTGGAAATTTCCTTGCCCCTGCCCCATTTCCCAGTGGTAATGTTGTGGCCTGGACCCTGGGGTGCCTGCACACTTCCTGGATTGCATTAACTTGACTAACACAATTAAATTTGGGTACTGTCAGTTTTCTTTACTCAGAGCTTGTGATTTGGATTCATTTTGAAACAGTTTCTTCCGAACAAACCTTTATTCGTTTCATTTTTTCCCCTTCAAAGTAAAAGAAAAGAAATAAAAAAATAAAAAGAGGAACAAAGAAGTAACAAGGAGTTTATCTTTTATCCAAGTTTTAATCTTTTCTTGCAAGGAGGTGGAAGCCCCATTTGGGCAGGGAACCTCACCTGTGGGGGGAGCACACTTGCACAGTGTGACCTACATTTCTATTTACTTCTCAGCCCAGGGGTCAGCCTCAAATCTCTGATTTCCCAGCTACTACAAATCCTTTTGAAGACCAAAACCTCCAGGATCCCCTTTAAAAAATGTACCAGTGCTAAAGAGACCAAACCACAGCAGGCAGCTGTTGGGAACAATCCTTGGCTGGCAACTCACTGAAGAGTTCTCTTAGTAGTCCCCTTATCAGTACTATAATTTAATCTCCAAATTATTTTTCCTGCAGCAGCTTCTCAAACCTGACTGCTGGCTGACATGTAGAAGAGTGGCAGACACATAAGTTACACTATACTACTATAAATATATATTT